>BQNB010052660.1:0-40384 GCA_026074375.1 Tanacetum coccineum
TTACGAGAGCTTTCTCCCATCTCAAATTCTTGAGGTAAGGCAGAAGTAGAGAAGAATGATTGGTTATGGCCTTGTTTCTTAGGTGACAATAATTCCTCTGAAAGAAAGAATTTTTGAGGATTAAACATTGGAGATAGCATTGTAGATGGAGGCACAATTGTTAGTGGTGGAATAGGTGATTCTTTAGCATAGCATGCATGCATGACCTTCATATAGGGGTCATCATAAAAAAGTGAAAGAGTTGGTGAAACTATTGGAACTACACCGAATGAGTTATTTGAAGAGCTAGACTAAGTTTTTCCTGGTGAAGTTGGGACATAGTCCGGGGAAGCCGAGATATAGTTCGGAAAGTTAGAGGAAAAAGCATCATCAATCTCAGAAGTAGGATGGTTGGGAGAAGACATCAATCTGTTAACAACTCAGTGGTAAATAACATAAGTTATTTATATAATAGTATAGTAGTTATGTATCTTTACATACTATTCTGGAAATGTAGTGGCACGGAGGATTTTCTTGGATGGAAAAAGAAAAGTAGTTATAGTTAGGGTTTCAACCTTGTTCTCTATAACCATGGCTCTGAAATCGATCAATAACACCCCCATTTTTGACATATAGCAGCGGAAGCTAATTTAGGGTATTATTTTATAGTACAACAGTCATAATCATAGAAAACGAATCATAAAAAGACATTTTTGGAAAGTTTACTTATCATTCATTTATTTATCAAAGTTTTTACAAACAGAGGTCCCAAAATCTACATGAAAACATAAAGTTTAAATGATAACAGTTTAGCCATCTTCAAGTCCGTGCCACTCCGTGCCATAAGATGTTCAGTTACCTGAGATAAAAATGCAAAAAAGGTCAACACAATGGTTAAGTGAAATTCATAGGTTTATAGTAAATAGTGGGAATACAAGTCATCATAAGAGTGGGCTACGTTGTTATATACCTATAAGTGTAATAATTGCAATGAGTACAATTATTATAGAAAACATTAATATTGCATCTAAGCTCATGGCACTCAAACTGACTAGTGTATATATCAATAATGATATATATAAAGATAATGGCCCCCGTGTTGGTAATTGCCATATACCTATAAGTTTATAAACTTTTACGACTTTCGTCCTTTATATATAAAGTGTATATAATTTAAACCTTTAAGTTTGAAACTTGGCAAAATAGGTCCTCATAGTTATAACTTTAGAATAATAACATTTTCAGCCCCTTTAGTTATAAATTTTAGAAAGTTATGATATATACCCCTTGCATGAAATACTTTTGCAAAACAAGTCCCAAATGCCATGCAAGCTTATTTTAGGATTCGAAATGATATTTACAAGTTATAGCTTATTAGTATAATCTAAAATAAGTAGTATCGTTTGAGGAGCCAGGGCACTTTAAATCGTAAACCCAGCAAACTCGTCAAAACGAAAACTCAAATGAAACCCTTCATATGAAATTCCCTAGTAACGTGATACGATAAGATTTTAAGTTTCTTCAAAAGTTAGTTGATGAAAATTATTTTAGAATATATAATGAAATAATGCCATCGACTTTATGATTAATAACGATAAATGTGTTAGGTTTTAATAAAATTGAGTTTTATAATATTTATATATATTTTTATAATTTGTATAAAAATATTATATTTTATATTTTTAAGAATATAAAATTGCAATATATACCCTTGGTTTATAAAATATTTACGAAGACTTTTGTCCTTTAAATATAAAGTATATATAATTTCAAACCTTAACTTGAAACTTGGGAAAAATAGGTCCTTATAGTTATAACTTTAGAAGAATGACATTTTCAGCCCCTTTAGTTATAAATTTCAAAAAGTTACGATATATACCCCCTAAGCATGGAATATATTTGCAAAACAAGTCCAAAAAGCCATGCAAGCTTATTTTTTAAGATTCCAAATGAAATTTCATGTTATAGCTTATTTTAAGAATAAGCTAAAATAAGATGTTCTAACATAACAAAAGTTTAGAAAAAGGATTCGTTAGCTAGAAAATCAAAACGGGTCATTTTTAGGGTTTTAATAAAAAACACATGGGTTTGAGAATTCAAAGCTTTAAACAAGAGTTCATATATGATCTTAAAAGTATTATGAACATTTTAATACAGATTATAAGTTTATGAAACAAGATCTTAGGCTTACTTGAGCTAAAATGGGTCGAAATGGGGTTTTCAAGTTCGTACGCCTAGTAACAACTTCAAGGGCTTATTTTTCTTGAGTCTTGGCTTCTATTTTGAGCTTAGGGACTTCACTTGATCCTTCTTGGTTTGAGTTAAGACTCCATTGTTGTATTTGATGAGTTTTGAGGTGTGAAGAAATGTGTTGTGTAAATGTATCGTATAAATAGGGTCAAAAACCCTTGGTGGCCAGAGTTTTCTTGGTATCTGACAAAAAAAAGGGTTTGATAAGTTACCTAGCCTAGCGAGGTAAGTAAGGTAATGCTAGTGTAATGATTAAGGAGGCTAGAAACTAGCTATGAAGAAGATGGAAGGTGAGTTGTGGGAGGCCCCCGACTACGGACGAAGACAAGAGTGATTTTATGAAACTTGGTGAGTAAAGGTGGGATGGAGGGTTCATGGTAATTACTTGGGTGGCTGCTTGGTGATGTCATAGAGGTGTTAGGGTGATTTCTTGAGGTGCTTGGTTGCTTAAAATGTGTAAAAATGCAAGAAAAAGGTTGCCGAGTTTGGTTTAAGGTTTTGGGTTAGGATTTTTAGTTTTAATTCGAGTTAGGGTTAGGGTTTAAGATAGTTTAAGGTTTAGGATTAGTGTTAGGATTAGGGTTTAGAGTTTAGGATTAAGGTTTAGGGTTTAGTTTTAAGTTTTAGGGCTTAGTTTTAGGTTTAAAGTGAAATTAGGGTTTTAAGGTTTTGTTTAGGGTTTAGGGTTTTAGATTAGGGTTTTAGATGACTTAGGGTTTATGTTTAGGGTTTAGGAGTTATGCATTAAGTGCTTGTACCTTGTGTTAAAGTGGTAGTAAGAAACCAAAGTAATTTAGGAGGTAAAATGACCTAATTTGACTTTCTTGTATTATTGACTTGTACATTGAGCTTTAGAAAGTTGTAACTTTATTTAGGAGGGAAACGATATTCAAATGTTGTGCTATGATACTTATACACATGCTTTAAAGGCTTGTACATTCATGTTATATGTATACATTACATATAATTAAGGTTTTGATATAAACGTTAACGTTTAATGCTTGTTTTGATATAACATTTTGAAAAGTACGTTAAATAGATAATGTACTTGGTAAAAATGATATTAAGATATAGAGTTGACATATTAGGATGTTTACATGATATAAACATAGGTATAGATGTCATTGATAGAGTTCCGTGAGCTCTTTACTTTAGAAGATGCAAGTTACGTTGCATTATGATATAAAGCAAAACATTTCCCTATAAAAGGTGGTATATATATATAGATGGATATTACAGTGCATCTAATTTAATAGATGGATATTTACATTGATGAAAATTGTGGGTTGTTATACATAAATACTCCAAAGTTATAGCCATTTCCTCCTCCGTTACCATTACCATTTCCATTTTCTCCATTTCTACTTATTTCCTCCTGTTCACCCCCACCTCCTATAAGGGGTTTAAGGTTTCTGGCGGCATCGTGAGCTCCCAACGCTCCTACCAATCGACGGTCAATTTGTTCGTTAATTCCTTCACGTGTCCTTGATGCTCCAGATCGGGTGTTAGGCATTGTCCTACAACATAACAATACATAACACGATGAAATTTCATGGTGATACAAGAATATTAACGGGGTTCGAATAAAATAATAAGTCTCATTATATGAAAATACATGATCACAATAACTTCATGACAATGCCACAATTTAGTAATAATATAGCATGCAACAAGCAAAAGAAAATATATCATTAAGTGGAGAATATCGAATATAGAATAGTAATTATAAGATTTCAATATCATCAATACTATGGTATTTAACAACATGTTCCAAAATACAGGATTTATAAATCCCCTAAAAACAAGCTACTCACTAGGTACTACGTGTCAAACACTAGGAATACTTAAGAAATAATCTAGAGAACCGGTAGCCCATAAAGCCGACCTAGTCATAAGCCTCAAGCCTAGCAATCCTCATGCGGTCATAAAATCTGAAACGCCGAATCTGTCTCATCTCCCTTTGAGACTGGGTAACTCTCTGACTTGCAACATCTATCATGTCTCTAAGTATTATATTATCCTGCTCTAGCTCTCTGATCCTATCCAACATATCAGCACTCTGCTGTCCTATCGCTACAATCCTGTGTCCCTGATCCCTTTGGACACTCTCAATAGTCTGAACACAGTGAACCGGAATCTCCTCAGTGTAATCATGAAACCTCTAAACTAGATCTCCCAATGTCTCATACGTGACCTTTACAGCTCCCTCCTCTTGAGCAGGCTTGGGGATATCACTGGTTGAGTAACTCTATCAACTCTACCCTCAACCGGGCCTCTTGCACCCGTCTCGGTCTCCTCTCGGTCAACAGCCTCAACTACAACTCTGGCATCAATCCCTTTATAGTAAACAACCCCACAAATCCAGCACATCATCGGAAGGTCCAATGGTTGTTCCTCGTAGCAAAATAACTCAAATCAATAGGAAAACACTCAAAAAGAGCGTTTGAGAAAATTTCAGTTCAGAATTAGAATAAAATTAAAGTTTCCATCCACGGTCCTCAATAAGCTTAACAACATCATATAGACGTTTTACAAAACATTTCCAACATAAAAACTATTAAGTGGGCCTTCATATCTCCATCACCGAATCTACCAATCCAAGGACCTAAGTATAAAACATGCTAAAAGTCACAATAATGTTGAGTGAATCCATAAGTTTATATATATAAACAATAAAAATAATTTCTTCCGAACACAAGTACATTTTTTCGGGAATTAATATAAGCCTCATGACATCGAACCTTACCATATATTCAATATAATGCCCACTATACACTCTCGCTATAAGTGTATCTTATTCTCTATACAATGCATCCGTGGTGTTATGTTCCCAACACAAGACATACTAGCGTCACGGATAGTAGGTGGTAATCTCTAAATAGTACTAATTCATGTATAATCGTATTCCTTAATCCCTCCCCGGCAATTAACCATTCATATATTTCCCGTGGGACTTTTTATTAAGCGGAGTTAAAGCAACTTATAATAAACGAAGTGCTACTAGCATACATCCGGGTCCCCTTGTGTTTTATTTTAAATACCAAGCATTTATATCTCCCTCGCGGGTTTTCTAAAACAACATAAAGTGTAAAAATGCAAGGCTATAACTCACTTGAATAAATCGGAAGAAAGTAATGGCGATAGTCGAACTTGGACGTCGGCACGTAATCGCCCGAAACCTATACAAAATGTATGGGTCTTAGATTTCTAGTCGATAAAATAAAATTTACAATTTAAATACGTATATAAATATATATGTATCTTATATGATGATCAACAATTTATAATTCTCTAAGTTTTATTCTCATAGTCTTCTATGTGTTTAACAGTACTAAAGTTAGCTTATTTTTCACTAGTTTGTTACCATTTAGTCAAGAGTGCCCAAAAGCTCATTTATGAGTCCATTAAGTAATTTAGTCCATTTTATAAGTCCAAGACCAGATCTTAACCCATTAATTGGGCCCAAGTGGGTTGGGTCCAAAGTTAAGTCCAATAGGTCCCATTCAAATACATAGGGCCTAAAGGCGCAAATTGTGTCATATATTCCCATTTTAAGCTTGTTTTAAGATTTTATAGAAAATTTTTTGGGTTCACGATGTCGGTTAAGTTTTATAATCAGTAGGTTCCTCATATATAATTTTTCCCAAAAAGTGGGTCCTAACCACTCGGTTTTAAAGTCGCAAAAACGCTTTACAATTTTTAGTATTGATATAGACGTAAAAAAAAAATTATATGTTTATGCTTACAAAAATAGTCATATCTTTCAAACCATAATTGGTATACTTATAAAATTTACATTCTGTTTCATTTTTAAAATGTAATGTTATAAATGCATAATCATTTTTATACTTAATTTAAGAATAAATATTTAATTTAAGGTCACTTCTTCCAAACAAGGTCAAGACATTGACATTTTTGAGAGCTGGAAATCATATATCAACCATTTTTGATGCCATTACTTAAACGCATAAATGAATTGTGTTTGATCATCCAATTGGTGCCCAGTATCCTCCATGATTTTTATCATAGGTCACATAGTTATAGGTTTTTAAAACCAAATCAGTACGCATTCATGACTTATTATACGTTCTTTCCACAAGTCCCGTTGATGACTTTTTGGTAAAATGGTCAAACTCTTGGTCAATTTTCACTTTCCATTGAGTATCCAATTAGCCACATTATCATCACTCAATTCTATACAACCTAGGTAAATCAAATCAAGTCTAATAGTTATGTAAAAATTCAGAACTTACTTTTTACAACAGCCCTAAATTTCTAATGAGTTCTAGCAATTTTTTTAATGGTTGATCTAGTCATTTCATACCTGAGATCATACAAGCCATGAACCATATTATTACTTGACTATCATTTACAATACATGTTCATACATAAAATGAAATCAAAATAAACTTAAACGAAGTACTCATTAATTCTTTTACCATAAGAACAGTGTAGACAAAGATCACAATGATCAAAAACAAGAACAGCAGATGAAGCTTCTAACCTCCAAGCTTAATCTCTACCTAAATACTTTTTGATCCACCATTTTACTTTACCCATTGCATGTCGTATATTTTTAGTGAAAATGTAGGCATAACAGGGGATTCGAAAATATAAGTTGTTTCGATTGCAATAGTAATTTTTCAGCAACCACGGCGGAATCCCGGCGCGGTGACCGACGGCCCGGCGGTTGAGGTGGCGGTTTCCGATGACCGGAAAAGTTTTTCGGTGGTGGATGGTTTGGATCAGAGTGAGAAAGTGTGTGTTTTTAAATTTTATAAAAATAAGGAAAATGAGGAAGTAAAACTTCCTTATATATGTCTTGCACTATTTTGGACTTTTGACAATAATAGTCCTCCCCCTCTTTTCAAAAAATAGTTTTTTCTGACCCAACATGAACTTTTTTAATTAAATAAAAATCAACTATCGTTTGGCTCAGGGAATTAAACTTCCAATACCATTTTTTAATTTCCAGTTCACTTTTATTTTAATTTCAAAGTATTTAATAAAATAAGTACATTTTAAAACATCATATCGGCTTCAATACAAGAAACAAAGACGACGTTGTAAAAAGAATAAAATTTTAATATTTCATTTGAAATAAAAATACTAAATACTATTTATGACAATTAAATTTAAATGTCTATGTTTGTTATGAAAACATCACAAAAACTAAAATGAAGGCAACAAAAGTTATTTCAACGCATTTTTGAAAATATTAAATCGTCGAAGCCTTACGTAGAATTCGCCGGTTCTTGTAAACGTCGCGAAATTTATGAATGTAAGAAGCCCAAATTACTCCCGGTTATTCATGAGTTCATAACTCTACATAAAAATGAAAATAAAATTAATACTCAGAAATAAATAACAAACTTCAATTGACTTTAATGTCACAGCATTTCCCCCTAAAAAGGGATCTTCGTCCCTGAAGATCAATTCATCTTATTACTCGCTTCTCATAAAGTCAAAGAGATGTGGGTATGTTCCCTCCACATCCGTCTTTTCTTCATATGCAAATTGCAATGCAAAGACGCTAGTTACATCAAACTTAACTATATGGTATTCGTTCATGCATAAAAGTTTTCTTACATCTCTATCCATGATCTCCTTGGTTTTGATGAATGCAACTTTCTCTCAGCCGACCCAAACTTCATCACGTGAATAATTCAATCTGTCACTTTATAGACATTTCTCCATAAGTTGACAAACATGGAACATATATTCTGTATTCCTGAAGTTTCATGGGTAATCAGGTTTATAAGAACCGTACCTATTCTTGATAAAATCTAGAATGTGTGTCCAATATAAACGGTGTACTAAACTACCAGTGTTTTCCAAATTCTGTAACAACACCTTTCCACGGAGATACTTTCCATCATAACTTTTTACCACCCCCTCGAAACATCCAAAGGTTTAACGTCTCACACCCCATGAACTTATCTGTCTACAACAAGTAGCCCAATAATCTTTCATGATTTGCACAATCATTTTCATCGTTTTTCATTCCACGAATCATTTTCCGGTCTCGTGAGTTGGACATCTCCAACCTCACTCCAACATATTGGCGATCTACATTTCCTTTCGTATAAAGCTTCGAAAGGTGCGGCTTTAATACTAGCGTGATAGTTGTTATTGTATGAGAATTCAGCCAAAGGTAAGTGCTTATCCCAGCCACTACCAAAGTCAATCACACAAGCACGCAACAGTCTTTCCACTGTTTTTGTATTGTTCTTTCCTTGACCATCAGTTAGATGATGATAGCAGTGCTCATATCTAAAATCATCCCCTAATTGACTTTATGAAGGATCTCCAAAAATCCAAATGCAAAACGAGGGTCTAGGTCCGAAATAATCGACACGGGCAACCCTCGCGCCTACTACAATCTCCTTCAAATAAAATCGAGTAAGCGATCTCCAGTTGTTTAAACTTCTATCCGCACTCAATCAATATCTGTTAGATTTAGACCCGTACAGTCACAATGACCCAAATCGAGTCATAACAATATACGTAACTTTAAGGCATGAAAAGTGAAATCCACTGTTATTACCTCTGACTTCCAAACAGGGATTTCAGGTTGTTGTAGTAATCCATATGGCTTTTGATGTTTCGACTTTAACTTTAGGCACAATCACAGCACTTACTGACATTTAGACAATTCAGCCTTCCCCCCCATACTCGGCCACCAGTCTAACTTCCTCAAATCATGGTACATTTTTATTCCGATCTATGATGAATGTAATATTTTAATTTATAAGATATCCAACCAAATGTAGACCTCTCGATCCTCCAAATCAGGGTAAACCATATACTCGACCCTTCAACAATTATTTTGTACCATCGATCTAACTTCAAAATGGTCCTCCCCTTCGCCACAAAATCCTTCGGCACTAATATTTTCCTTCTTGTACGCTTCAACTTGTGCATTTCGAATTCGTTCGGGTAAATTGTTATGTACCTTCACTACTAAAGCACGCACTCGAATCAGTTTCCATATCTATTCCCGCTTAACAACGCATCACAGCGACATACATTCGCCTTTCCCTGTGATAACGAATAACACAATCGTAACCACATCACAAGTTCAATCCATCTAACAAACGCTGCCATTTCATTTTTTAGCTCGTTTTGGATCCAAATAAAATGTAGTCTTTTGTGCTCGAGAATCCCGAACACTAGTGCCGTCCAAAAATATGTCTCATATAATCGAAGATCAAAAACCACCGCTCAACCCAATGTCTAAGTCAAGGGTCGTAGTAGTTTTTACTCATCTTTCTAGGTTGTCTAGAAGGCGTAACGCAACTCGACCTTTTCTCGTTATCATCAAAACAACTCCAAATCCTTAGGGATTCATCAGAATACATCACAAAGTCTTCGCTTCCTCGGTAGAGATAATATTGGCTAGCGACTATAACCATATCAGCTTTAATGTTTGAAATGCCTCCTCGTTCGCTCTTCCCATACAAATGGCTTAGTATTTTTGAGTGAGTTAGTTCATGGTTTTGGATATTTAGGAGGAAAAACTCTTTAATAAACCTTCGATTAATAACCTCTTGCCAAACTCCCAAAAAATTGTCCACACTTCCATTGGTGTAGTCCGTGCAAATCCTAATTTTTAATGTGCTTCGATCCTTTACCTGATAACATGAACTCCCCTACTATCCAATCACATGGCCAAAGGAATTGAACAGAATAATCCTAAATCACAGCTTCGAAAACTTTGGAGTAACAACGTTCTGCTCTTTAGCAAATTCCAGATATTCCTTCAAATGTTCACCATGGTTCTTCTTTATTTTTGTGGAATAAATCAGAACGTGCGTCAATGAATACAATTACGAACTAAATCAAATACGTCATGCCCTACGCGATTCATCAATCCATAAATATGCAAGGTGCCAAATATAGTCCAAACTGGCTTACTTGAAACTCCATGATGTTCATAAACAAGTTTCTAGAGCAAGTAATTCGAATATCTTCTTCGCATACAGACGAAGTTGCCGATAACCAGACGTAGATCAATATTAGAATATATACACTATAACCTAACCTGCGTATTAAATAAGATCATCGATCCTTGTTAACGGAATCGATTCATGATGCTTAATAGTTCCAGTTCGGTAATCAATGCACATTCGGAACAATCAGCCTCTTCTTCTGAACAATACCAGAGCTCCCCGTCGTACGAGCTCGGTCGAATAAACCTTTCTCCACCAATCTCTGCGTTGCTTAGGTGCCAACTCCCTTCATTTCAGATGGTCCAAACGATAAATGGCGCACTGTCGCCACATGTGCAGCCTGGAATAAGAACAATACATAAAGTCCAACATGCCTATGGGTGGCAGAATTCAGGTAATTTCTTTGGGAAATACCTTTGAAAAATCACGAATGACAAGAACATCTTTAATCACTTCTCCTCATCCGTTCTGGTTAACTATGAGCTAGGAATAGCTTCACAACCAATCTCATATACTTTCGAGCCTTAATGCACGAAACGATCTTCAAACGGGGATTATTTCTATTTCCTTTGATAATCAACCCCTTACCTTCCAGGGGAAATCCTAACCTTTTTCTCTCCACACAATATAGCGGCATCATATCGTGATAACCAATCCATCCCAATAATGATATCAGAACTTCCTAGTTCTATAATACCATTAAATCAGACTTGGAAAAGAACGGTTTAAGAAGATTAAGTGTACAACATCCCTTCCACACATTATTTGGTACATATCTTACTTCTTTCATCACCAATTTCGACTCATATGCTAGGAAAACACAAAACCTTTCTCGAATCAAAGGAATCAAAAGATAGAGTTAGCAATTAAAGGGCGAAGTCAACACGTGATTCACACGGGCGGATTTCGAGTCAAAAGAAAGACGAATACCATAATGGATATGCATAAACCCCTAAAAAATTACTTTCATAATCGTTATTCATACTAAAGGCCATCACAGATCTTTACCCACGCATTAACTAAAAGGAGTGATTAGTCAGAAAAGAAAGGATAGGAAACGTCAAAACTTTAAGACGAATTATCAATAGTCCGATTATTTGACAACGACCAAAAGAATTTCAAGGAGTAAAAGAAATGAAAGAGAGTAGAATAACAATTGAGTCAAGTCAGACCCGCATTCAACAATGGTTAATATGATTGTGAAAAAGGATACAGCATACATATGCAATATCCCTACGTTGTCACCACTTTCAAACCATACAAAATCTTGAATTTTTTTTTCAGAGAATTACAGTTAAAAATTGATCTTTATCAAAATCTTACGGTGACTACTATTCAGCCTTGCATGGCTCCTTTCAAATTATACGTATGTTCACGACAATGAGTAATTTAGGAAATAGCAATTGCAATGCATCCATTCGTTCAAACTAATGTCATCAAATTTAAATGTATAACCATGCTTAATTATAAATAGAAATCAAAGAATGATTTTACAGAACTGTTCAAAGAGTATGAAAGTAATTTAATTTACACGATGTTTAATAAAAAAAATTTGGAGATAGCAACTATATATAATTCTCAATTAAAATAACTCATAAAATGATGACAATTTAAATTTTCTAGGTGATATTATATTAATTTATTAAACAATAAGTTGTTTGCATGAGCATAATAAAGAGTGGTTCACAAAATGAATGGGTGAAATGATTACAATATGATAGGAAATGAGTT
The DNA here is from genome assembly GCA_026074375.1 of Tanacetum coccineum. Classification (NCBI taxonomy): domain Eukaryota; kingdom Viridiplantae; phylum Streptophyta; class Magnoliopsida; order Asterales; family Asteraceae; genus Tanacetum; species Tanacetum coccineum. The sequence continues at coordinate 11,913 of BQNB010052660.1, forward strand.
TAGCCAAAATCATCATGAGATCCATGATATCAAAAGGGGGGGTGTCAGTTAGATGGAGAATACAAGGAGAAGAAGTTTACAAACGCATTTCAAATCATAATGAGTATTTCATTCAAATGATGCATCAAACAATAGGAACAGTTAAAAGAAACAAGAAAAGAAAGATAACAACTACACACGTAGAATTTAGAAATCAAAAGATAGTCATTTCATTAATCACAAACGAGTCATAAGTTGTATCGTGACATAATGTCACCATCTAATGCTATACAACTCCAAGGACATTCCCTACTAACTGATATCTCATTTTAGTTATTAGATGTTACAAAAGATACACAAATGATAAAACTAATCTTACTAAAGTCACTAGTGGTCCACGGTCTCAGTAAGTCCCCCAGACCCATCAAAGAAGAATATCTACGATTGATCTTTCTCGGGACGCTCAGTAACCTTCATCATTGATGGTGGCTTAGAAACGAGTCCTAATGCAAACCAATCTCTCCATAAAAACCTCTTGTTCCACCTATAATATGCTTGTAATCTCCTCTCCACAATATCACACTCTCTATACGAGCCAACTCCAACTTCATCTCAGCCTCAACCAACTTCTTCGTCGAAGTAGCATTCTCCCCGCTCTCTAACACCTTCAACCTATCTAAAACATCACTAAAACATGCTCAACGTTTCCCAAATCCTGATCAAGTATCTCTCTCTCTTTTCTTGATCTATTCTTTGATTTTAAATAGACAATCTCAGTTTGGGCATTGCCCAACTCAGCTTCAGTGACTCAGATCTGTACGAACTCCTATTAAAGTCATGTCTCAATTCCCAAGTTCAATTTCCACCCGACATAAGATGGAGTCATGAGCAGAAGATGGCTCTCCTCACCTCAAGTACACCCCTCAAAAGTCGCGAACTGCATAAGAGGCCTTTGGGTAATAGGTCCCAAAAGAGTCCTCCGTGCAACATCAGCCTCCGTCGTCCTCTAAACTCATAATCGGATCTGATACAGAATCATATGACTATCCGCATTAGGCGGCTCATAATCGATAAGACCGTCATCTCAAGGTGGAACGGGGTTTGGTCACCCACCACCTCAGAAAGGAAAGATCTCCTCCGCATCGTCAATCGCCCACAATCTTAACAACCTCATCCTCGATAATCCTCATCTTTAACATTCACATTCATAATCATCCATCCTCCTCTAACAAACCATTCATATTACCGGGCTGTGGGTTAGGATGCTGGGCAAACTAATCCCCATGCCCATTATTTGGTTCCGGTTCTTCTTTCGGGTCTTCTTCCGAATCTTCTTCGGGGTTTTCTTCATCATCACCATCAAAAATAACAAAAATCAACGTTGTCATGATGTCAACCATTCGATTGGGGATCATGGATCTCCACAACTTGGTGTTCGGCTTGGGAACAACTTGGATCATTCAGGGAATAGCTTCGGTGCTTAACTTTAAGATGATTAGGGTTCTTCATGACAATCAGCGTCGTATAAATATCTCGTATTAGTATTAAAATAATCACATAATCAATATTTATATTCAAAATAAATGAAAATCTCATATTACAACATATATATACCGGGCTGTGGGTTATGATGTTGGGCAAACTGATCCCCATGCCCAATATTTAGTTCCGGTTCTTCTTTGGGTTCTTCCTCAGGTTCTTCTTCAGGTTCTTCCTCAGGTTCTTCTTCCTCAGGTTCTTCTTCGGATTCTTCCTCATTCTCTATAACTTAGGCTCTTGATACCAATCTGTAACACCCTCATTTCAGCGTCATGTCAGCGGAAGGGTCAAATGGTGTTACGTCATAGCACAATAACTCAAATCATAGAAAACGACTCAAAAAGAGACGTTTTAAGAAAATCTCATTCATTTGAATAATAAAAGTTTACATCACGGTCCCCAAATAAGTTTTACAACATCATACACGTTTTACAAAACATTTTCGAATGAATAATTATTTAGCGGGCCTTCATATCTCCATCAACCCGAATTACCTTCAAGTACATGAGATAAAACATTCTAAAACGTCAACAATAATGTTGAGTGAATTCATAAAGTTTATATATATATAAACTATAAAATTTTCTGAACACAAGTATCGTTTTTCAAAATTATCTGGATATAACGATGTGAATCAGACAACGTTATAGGGGGATTATTATAAGCCTCATGACATCGAACCTTACCATATTTTTAGTATATTGCCCACTATACACCCTCGCTATGAGTGTATCTTATTCTCTATACAATGCATCCGTGGTGTTATGTTCCCAACACAAGACGATAGCTAGTCGTCACGGATCGGAGGTGGTAATCTCCAAATAGTACTATTTCATGTATAAGCGTATGCCTTATTCCCGGCAATTAACAATTCATGATATTTCTGCGGGACTTTTTATTTAGCGAGTTAAAGCTAACTTATAATAATCAAGGCTACTAGCATACATTCGGGTCCCTTGTGTTCTATTTTAAAAACAAGCATGTTATCTCCCTCGCGGGTTTATAAAACAATTTAAATAAAAATGCGAGGCTATGAATCACTTGTAAGGACAATTAGATTCGAATGGTTATGAGTCTTGATGCGGCGGGGGATCACTCCTAAGCACCTCCTAAAATACGTGACGCGACTTAGTACGTAGGAAGTAACAATACGTAGAAAATTAAACATGTGATCATGAGATGTGTTTCCGAGATAAGTATGGCATTTCACTAGAACTTACCAAGTCACTTTTTATCCCAAAAAGGGCATGTGACCTGTGGTCTTTATAGTAAAAATGAACAATCTACAAAGTTTCGGCTTCGTAATTTTATTTTATCATGTGGTGTAATATACGTTTTACACTTTTTTTAGAATAGAGTAAATACTAGTTCCTGAATTTAACTGACTTCATGGACTCATATCCTAGACTTCACAAATGTTCTATAGATGGCTTACCCCTGGGAAAGCTTAATTGAGTCTAGTTCAGAAAAGTGCAAGTCTCACAAATTTACAAAGTTTGTAACTATGTGGAATCTAACCTTTTTACCCTGGTTTTCCAAAATAGGAAGTAGCAACTTTTTACCCTTTACCAAAAGCCATAAATCCAAACCAAGATTGCAATGGAAGTTCAGGTAAAGGATATAGTTTCCTTATGATGTTACTGATGACCCAATCAAAAGATCTAAATTATAGGGCAAAAATTTGGAGTTTAACTCGTATTCTAAACACATGTCCAGATTTGACCTATTTTCGTATTTTGACCATATCTCCCTCATCCGGAGGAGTTGGTTGAGCATCCAACTATCTCATATAGCTGAGACATATATATAACTACCTATGAAATTTAATCATAGACCCCAAGCTAATTTTTTAGAGCTATGATACGTTTTATCTACTGTTTTCAAAACAGTCCCAATATTTCAACTCAAAACCTTTTTAAACATCATTTTAATTATCTAAGACCTAACCCAATGCCATAACTAATCCAAAACACCCTCAAGATCATAATCATATATATATTTACAGAACTTAAAAATCCTTTTTCAGAGCCTTAAAATTAAAGAAAACAAGAAATAAAAGGTTAGAACAAATTAATAGAAAGATTAGGCTTACAAAAAATGAGTTTAGACTAGCTGAATCAAACAAGAACACCATTTTGTGTTGCTGAATCGAACAAAGAAACCCAAGATTACCAAGCTTTTACAACTTCTAAAATATCACCAAGGGAATCTCCCAAGAATAACCTCAATCAAAAAGCTCAAGAAAAAAGCCCTAAACTCTTCAAATCTTCTGGGATTGCACCATACGCTTTGCAGAGGTTAGGGATGGTGTTATACTGGAATATATGGAGTATAAAATTTTGTTGTGAATGGTGGTGGTGGTGTGGGCTAATTTCAGAAGGGATATTGGGGGACCAAAGAGGAAGAGATAAATTTGAAATCTTGTGAAGTGAAAAGGTTATGCATGTATGGAAAATGGAGATGGTATAATTAGGTTTATAGAAAAGAGGAATGGGCTTTGAAGAGATGGTGGTATACCACAAAACAAGGCCATTGGCCTTTGGGTGTGAAAAAAAAAATTTTATTTTTAATCATATATTTGTGTAAAAATATAAGTAAGTGTGGTGGTAAAGATTAATTAGAGAAAAGGTATGTTTTTAGGGTAAAAAACGCAAGATTTTAGCAAGAAATTTTCTGTAAACGCGTAACCCTAGATCGGAAAACTGAAAATGATGAAGATTTTAACTCATAGAAGCTTAACGTAGGATTCGCCGATTCTTTGTAAACGTCTCATAAATTACAATTGTAAACCCTAATATCTTCCGGTTAATAGTGAGTTCACATCTCAACATAAAAATGAAAATTATATTTAATACTCGAGAATAAAATAACGACCTGAAATGGACGGATTGTCACGCATTTCTCCTAAAAAAGGGATCTTTCGTCCCTGAAGATCATTCATTTTCTTGCCTTTTCTTGTTAAATTCAAAAAGAAGTGTTGGTATTCCTTCCGACATTTGGTCTTCTTTTTCCCAAGTGTATTCCGGTCCACGACTCGAGTTCCAACAAACTTTAACAATCGGGATTCGAGTTTTCTTGAGTTGTTTCACTTCTCTGTCCATGATTTCAATGGGTTCTTTAATGAAATGCAACTTCTCGTCGATCCTTACTTCGTCAAATGGAATGATAAGGTCTTTCATTGATAGACCTCTTTTAAGTTCCGAGTCATGGGAATGTCTTGTGTATTCCTTGATAGTTTCAGAGGTAATTCCAGTTTATTTGTAACGACCAATACTTGATAAAATCTTGAGGTCCAATATAACGGGGAGCTTAAGTTCCACGTTTTCCAAATTTTTCAAAAACACCTTTCAACGGTGTGATACTTTCAGGATAACTTTGTCACCCACTTTGAATCCAAAGGTTTACGTCTCTACATCGCCATAACTTTTCTGGTACTATACGAGCAGCTACATAATCAGTTCCTTGTTTTGCACATCATCTCTGTGTTTCTACAATTCATTTTAGCGGTCCGTTGAGTTGGGCATCTTTTTTTTCCAACTTCCACTCCCAAACATACTAGCGATCTACATTCATTCGTATAGAGTTCGAAAGGTGCGGATTTGATTCTAACGTGATAATATTATTGTATGAAAATTCAGCCTTAAAGGTAAGTTGTTATCCCATCACTACCAAGTCAATCACGCAAGAATCGGCAACATGTCTTCCAATGTTTGTATCGTCTTTCACTTCTGACTATCAGTTTCAGGATGGTAAGCAGTGCTCATATCCAAATTTGTTTTACAATACTAATGAAGATTTTTGAAGAGATCTCTAAAACCTTGACGCGAAACGAGGGTCTCTGTCTGAAATAATCGACACAGGCACCCCGTGCCTACAAACAATCTCCTTCAAATACAATCTAGTGAGTTTCTCCACTTTATACTTCTCATTCTGGAATTTAAATGTAGGCGATTTAAGTTAATTATCAACAATGACCCAAATTTGAATCATTATCCTAATGGTGTTCAGTGGAAGCTTTGTATGAAATACACATCATAATTCTATCCTCATTTCCAAACAGGGATTTCGGTTGTGAAGTATTCTGGCGGGTTTTGGTTGTTCAGCTTTGACTTTAGCACATGTTCAAGGCAATTACTGGACATATGTCGCAATATCCAGCTTTTCATATTCGGCCACCACGTATAACTTTCTCAAATCATGGTACATTTTATCCGATCGAGATTAATGGATATATTTTGATTTATGAGATTCCAACATGATTAGGTCTCTCATCCTCCAAATAATGGTTACCATACTCGTCTTCATGGTCACTTTTCGTAACATCGGTTCTAACTTCAAACGGCTCCCCTTCGCCACGAAATCCTTCGGCACCAATAGTTTCCTTTTTGCACGCTTCAACTTGTGCATTTTGAATTTGTCTAGGTAAATTGTTATGTACCGTTACAACTAAAGCACGCACTCGCATCGGCTCATTATCCTTCCTGCCTCAACGCATCTGCGAAACATTCGCCTTGCCCGGGTGATATAAATAACCTATCTAATCAATAGAAGTTCGTTTCATCTACGCTGCTATATTAGCTCCTTCTGATCAAGATAATAATGTAGCTTTGTGATCGGTTGTATACCGTACATTTAGTGCCGTACAAATAATGTCTCCATAATCGAAGAGCAAAAACCACCGCCTCTCAATGCACAATTCAATGTCGTATATTTTCTTCATTCTTTCTAAGTTGCCTAGAGGCGTACACAATTACTTTTTCTCGCTGCATCAACACAGCTCTAAATCCTTTAAGAGACGCATCACAAAATACAACAAAGTCTTCACTTCCTTCAGGTAGTGATAGTATTGGCGCACTACATAATTTCAGCTTCAATGTTTGAAATGCCTCCTCTTCAAACGTGGCCCCTAACATACGGCTTATTTTTCTGAGTGACTTTAGTTAATGGTTTGGATATTAGGGAAAACTCCTTAATAAACCTTCGATATTAGCCTGGCCAAACCACCAAAAACTTGTAGCACTTCGTAGGTGTAGTCGGTTGCTAAGCCTATTTTAATGGCTTCAATCTTCGCTTAGCCGTCAACATGAACTTCATTTCTATCTCTCACATGGCCAAGGAATTGACACGTAATCAAGCCAAATATCACACTGAGAAAACTTTGCGGATAACTTTTCGTCCTAGCAAAATTCAAGATAGTCTTCATATGTTTACCTGTTCTTCTTTAATAATTCTTGGAATTTAGATCAGAATGTCATCGATGAATACAATCACGACTTTTCAAGATATGGCTTGCACAGCGATTCATCAAGTCATGATTATGCTGGTGCATTTGTTTGTCAAAAGGTATTACCTCGAATTCTTAGTGGGTCATAACAAGTTCTAAATGCTGTAATTGGCATGTCTTCTCGCGTATGCGAAGGTTGTATGCTAACCAGACAGCAAATCAATCTTGGAATAAACACTAGAACCTTGCAAGCTGATCAAATAAATTTCAATCCTAGGTAAATGGGTTACGATTCATTGACGTTAACTTGTTTAGTTCACGGTAATCACTGCACATTTGGGAAAGATCCATCTTCTTTTTCACTACAAATGGAGCTCCCCCATGGTGACGAGCTTGGTCGAATAAAACCCTTTTCCAGCAACTCCTGCAGCTGCTTGGACAACTCTTTCATTTCGGTTGGTGCAAAACGATATGGCGCACGCGCCATAGGTGCAGCACCAGGAATAAGATCAATACCAAATTCAACTTGTCTGGGTGGCGGAAGTCCGGGTAAATCTTCGGGAAATACCTCGGGAAAATCTTGGATAACAGGAACATCTTCTAATCGCTTCTCCTTCGATTCTTGTTCAGTTACTTAAGCTAAGAATAGCTCACAGCCCTTCTTGATATACTTTTGAGCCTTAATGCAAGAAACGATATTCAATTGAGAATTATTTCTAATTCGCTCTTCGATAACAAACATTACTTACCTTATAGTGGGAATCCTAACCTTTAGCTCTCCACATAAAATAGAGAAGATCATATCTTGATAACATCATCCAATAATGATGTAATATTCCCAGTTCCTAATTACCATCAAATCGATTATGAAAAGAATGGTTTAAAAGGTTAAGTGTACATCCTATTAATACATTATTGGTACTTACTACCTTTCCGTCGGCCAATTCGACTTCATAGCTAGTATCTAACTCAACCGGTTTAATATCAATAAGGGTACTAAAATTTGTAGATACATACTTTTTTATCGGCACCCGAATTAATAATGCAGTAGCATATCGGTTGTTATGTAAGAACTGTACCAAGTAATGGGACTTTGGATCTTTGCTGAGCATCCTCATCTCCTAACTTGTAAGCAGCTACAATACGATTTTTCCATCATTGTCCATTCCTTCTCCATGTAGGGCAATTTTTCTTTAGGTGAACCTTTTGTTTAGCAATAGAAACAAGTCACTTACTCTCTTGTGGCGTGGCACCTAACAAGCAGCAGTCTTGTGCCCTAACTTACCACACTTATGCCACTTCCGCAATCCCCATTATGCTTTCTTGTTCTTGCATTTCGGACAAACTCGTTGTCCTGTTGAACACAAAATTGGGCAGGCTCTAGCATTAGCCCTTCTTTGGTTTTGTCGGTTTGTTGTAGTGCGTCGGTTGTCAACCACGACCCACCCCACGATCTCTTCCCCTTTTCTTTTTCACCCTCATGAATCATCAGTTTTATCTTGATTATTTGTCCCATTTAAAGCTGAGAAGCCTATTACGGACTACATGATCAATGGTAGCTGGTTGCGACGAGGTCACATCACCACGTATGTTCTTCGATAATCCACGAATGTATTGCTCCACCTTCACATGTCGGGCTTCCACCATTCTAGGACACAATAAGGCTGTAGTTTCTGGAATCGGTTTGTATTACCTATCAATGTCAGTCGCTTTTAGTTTCAAATTGTACAATTATTGCTCTAGTCTTTGCAACACACTTCGAGGACAAAACTCCTCAGTCATCCATTTCCTTACTTCAGCCCATGGAGTTGCCAAATTTGCGATATTCAATACCCATGGATGCAAGTTCTTCCATTTCTACTAAGCAACGCTCGACCTTGGAGAGTGGCAGTTGCATATTTCACTTATCCTTTTCCTACAGTCACTTATTCGAAACACAGGATACAATTTCTGAAACCAATAACATAAACCACGGCACCTTCAGTGCTATTTAAAAGTGTGTGGATTTTACTTCATGAAGGTCATGTAGTACACCCAGCAACTTCAGCTATCCTTGGTGGCGCCCACCGGCTCCAGCCTCACCAACTGGACTCAGCACCTCCAGGCTCCATCTCACCTCTGGCTCCAGCACCACCGGCTCCACGGTTCATGTTTGCCATAAATTCATTCATGGATGTGGTAACTTGGTCTCTAATAATCTTGCGCATACGAGCCTCAGACATAGGTTTTGGTGGCTGATCCGTTACACACAAATTAAATCCATAATGGAGTAATCATTCAATGATGTTTTTAAGCAAAAGGAATAATTTAGAAGGAGCAATAAAGAAAGTAACAACGGACACAACATAGAATTAGAACCTAAAAGATTAGTCATTTCCCCCTAATCTTTTTGTAATCACCAACAAGTTACAAGGTACATTATCATACATTACTTGTCACCATCTAAATGTTATACACTCCAAAAGACTAGTCTTACTAACTGAACATCGCCGTTTAGTCTAGTGACTTACAAAATGATAATACCAAATGATAAACTAATCTACTAAGAGGTCACTGGTGGTCCCCGTGGCTCAGAAGGTCCATCATCCCTGTCTGACTTCTTTGATTTCTTCCTCGGACGTCCATCATCTTCATCATCAGATGGCGGACTCTAGGAATCTGCTCCCTTAAGAACATCTCCCAATAAACCCTCTATTTCTAACCAGTGGACTATGGAAACTCCTATCAGCCGTATCTAAGCTCCATAGAGGCCCACGCCAACTAGTCTTAGTCCATCCAACTTTTTCTTTTAAGTAGCATTTTTTTCACCACTCTCAGAACTTCAAGCTCTCCACCACATTACCAAAGTCTTTTCAACATTTACCCAAGTCATAATCAAGTATCTTTCTTCTTCTCACTATCTTAATCTCCGTGTCCAAAAGACAGTTCAGTACGGTTTGGTACCTACTCGGCCTAAATAAGTCTAGCTCGAGTACGAGTAGTCTCCAAGTCACGCTCAAGGCCCCAAGGTTCCAATACGCCAAAAAAACAATGATAGTTCACGTTGGCAACAGACTGACTCTCCTACCTCATACATACCACTCGGAAATATACGGATAGCAAACGGCCTTTGGTAGCAAGTTCACACCAGTAGGCCCAGGTTGCATTATCAGCCTCTCGTCCTTGCTGACGCAGAAGTCAGACAATAACAGATCATTATGACTCTGCATTAGGCGGCTCAGAATCAGAAGACTCATCTCTAGGTGGCGGGGTTTGGGTAACCTCCACATCATAAGGATAAGATCAACTTGCCTCATCATCAACTCCATCTCGACATCCTTTTTGATTTTTTTTCCATTTTTCGATATCCTTCATCATTAAACGACATTCATTTACATTTTATCATCCTCCTTTAACAACCATTCATAGTACCGGGCTTGGGTTTTTGATGTTGGGAAAATGATCCCCATTATGCCAATGTTTGGTTCTGGTTCTTCTTCGGGTTCTTCCTTAGGTTCTTCTTCGGGTTCTTCTTCAGGTTTTTCTTCAGGTTCTTCCTCAGGTTCTTCTTCAGGTTCTTCTTCAGGTTCTTCTTCTCATCCCTTCATAATCTATTTAAATCCGCATCATTGGGGAATGTTCAACCTTTTGTTGGGATCATGGGCATCCCCAACGTGGTTCGGCTCGGGAATAATTGGGTATACTTCGAGAATAGCTTTGTTCGACTCGTTAGGGGAGTTAGGGTTCTCCATGACAATTTGCGTCGTATAAATATCTCGTATTTAGTATTAAATAATTCATAATTTAATATTTAATAATTTTACACATACTATATATTAAATTCATATATATATCTAATATAAAAACTTCGCAATATGGGTCTTGTCGGTAATTCAGAGATTTATTCCTTGCACCCGTTATAGTCAAACGATTTCAAAAAACTTCTTTTATTCATTTTCTTCTTTTGGAAATCTTTTGTTCCTCTAAAACTTGAAGGCTCTTGATACCAATCTGTAACACCCTCATTTCAGCGTCAATGTCATGGGGAAGGGTCAAATCGGTGTTACGTAATAGCACAATAACCGCCAAATCATTAGAAAATGACTCAAAAGAGGCCGTTTTAAGAAAATTTCATTCATTCGGAATAATAAAAGTATAATCACGGTCTACAATTAAGTTTTACAACATCATATAATGTTTTACTAAAACCTTTTTCGAATGAATAATTATTTACGCGGCGCTTCATATCTCCAATAACCCGATTGCCTTCAAGTACCTGAGTTAATACAAGCTAAATGTCACACAATAAGGTTGAGTGATTCATAGAGTTAATATATAATATATTAAACAATAAAATTTTCCGAACACAAGGTATCACTTTTCTAATTATCTGGATATAACGATGTGGATCAGGACAACGGTTATAGGGGGTATATTTTATAAGCTCATTGACATCGAAACTTACCATATATTCAGTGTAATGCCACTATGCTATGGTGTATCTTATTCTTTTATTACATGCATCCGTGGGTGTTATGTTCCCAATCAAGATTGATAGCTAGTCGTCACGGGTGATTCGGAGGTCGGTTATCTCACATTATGTATAATTTCATGTATAAGGTTTCGATATGCCTTATTCACGCAATTAAGTCTGATATTTCTGCGAGACTTTTTATTTAGGAGTTAAAGTAACTTATAATAATCAAGGCTAATAGCATACATTGGGTCCCTTGTGTTCTATTTTAAACAAGCACCGTATCTCCTCTGCGGGTTTATTATAAAACCAATTTAAATAAAAAAATGCGGAGGGGGGACTTTAAATCTCACGTATGGGACAATTATAGATCCAGAAGTATTATGAGTCTTGACGCGAGCGGACGCACTCCTACAGCACCTCCGAGTTACGTGACGCGACTTAGTACGTAGGAAGTAACAATACGTAGAAAATTAAACATGTGCTCATGAGATGTGTTTCCGAGATAAGTATGGCATTTCACTAGAACTTACCCAAGTCCTTTTTTATTCCAAAATTACATGTGACCTGGTCTTATAGTCAAATGAACATCTACCAAGTTTCGGCTTCTAACTTTTATTTTATCACGGTGTACTATACGTTTTACAATTTTCAGACTAGACGTAAATACTAGGTTCCTGAATTTAACTTGACTTCATTGACTCATATCTCCTAGCTCACAAATGTTCTATAGATGAGGCTTTCACCCCTGGAAAGCTATTTGAGTCTAGTTTCCATAAATGCAAGTCTCAGAATTTACAAAGTTTCGTAACTATGTAAAAAGACCATTTTACCCCTGGTTGTCCAAAATAGAAAGTTAGCAAACTTTTTACCCTTTACCAAAATGGCCATAAATCCCAAACCAAGATAGCAATGAAGGTGAGGTCAAAGGATATGGTTTCCTTATGATGTATACTACTGACCCAATCAAAAAGATCTATTATTTTATAGAAAATATTTGGAGTTTAACTCGTATTCTAAACACATGTCCAGATTTGACCTATTTTCGTATTTTGACCATATCTCCCTCATCCGGAGGAGTTGGTTGAGCATCCAACTATCTCATATAGATGAGACATATATCTAACTACCTATGAATTTTAATCATAGACCCCAAGCTAAATTTTTAGAGCTATGATACGTTTTAGCTACTGTTTTCAAAACAGTCCCAATATTTCAACTCAAAACCTTTTTAAACATCATTTTAATTATCTAAGACCTAACCCAATGCCATAACTAATCCAAAACACCCTCAAGATCATCATCATATAAATATTTACAGAACCTAAACATCCATTTTTATGGATTAAAATTAAAGAAAATAAGAAATAAAAAAAAGTAGAACAAATAAAAGAAGATTAGGCTTACAAAAATGAAGATTTAGACTAGTGAATCAAACAAAAACCCTCCTTTCTTGTGTTGGCTGAATTTGAACCAATGAACCCCAAGATTAGCAAGCTTATAAACTTCCTAAATATCACCAAGAATCTTCCCAAGAAAACCCCAATCAAAAGCTTCAAGAAAACTCAAGAAAGCAAGCTCCAAACTCCTTTAAATCTTTATGGAATTGCACCAAACTTTGCAAGAGGCTTAGGGATGGTGTTATAATGAATAAAAGGAGATGAAAAATTTTGTGTGATGGTGGTGGTGATGCTAGTAATTTCGGCAGAAATGGAGCAAGGAAAAGATGGAGAGAAAAGTTTAAACTTTGTGAAGTGAAGAGTTTGCTTGTGTGGGAAAATGGAATGAATAATTAGGTTTTATGGAAAAGTGAAAAAAAGGTGGAGTGTGGTGTTGTAGAACCGGTTCTAGGCCTTGGATTTGGGAAAACATTTTTTTTTTGATTTTTATGTTATAAGTTTTATTAAAGTATTATGTAAGGTAATTTAAGAAAAGGTAAAGTTTAAAGGTAAAAACGCGAGTTTTAGCAAGAATTCACGTAAACGCGAAACACAACGGAAAAATATAAATGATGAAAATTATAATCGTCGATGCTTAACGTAGGATTCGCCGATTCTTTGTAAACGTCGCGCAAATTACAATCGTAAACCCTAATTTCTTCCGGTTTTGTCGTGAGTTCATATTTCAACATAAAAATGAAAATTATATTTAATACTCGAGAATAAAATAACGACCTGAAATTGACGGATTGTCACAAAAGGCTCAGAGAAGATTTGATGTGAAAGCTAGAAGTACTTTAATGATGGACATTCCCAATGAACATCAGTTAAATTTTAACTTTATAAAGGATGCTAAGAAGTTGCTGGAAGCTGTTGAAAAGAGATTTGGTGGGAATGCAGCTACAAGAAAGACCCAAAGGAATCTCTTAAAGCAGCAATATGAAAAATTCATTGCTACAAGCTCAAAGATGCTTGATCAAACTTTTGATAGGCTTCAAAAGCTTGCGAGTCAGTTGGAGCTTTTGGATGAAAAGCTTTCACAAGAAGATGTTAATCAAAAGTTATTAAGAAGTTTGTCACCTGAGTGGAACACACATGCTGTTGTGTGGAGGAATAAAGCTGATTTGGATACAATGAGCATGGATGATCTCTACAACAACCTCAAGGTGTATGAACCAGAAGTTAAAGGGTTGTCTAGCTCAAGTTCAATCACACAGAACATGGCTTTTGTGTCCTCTTCAAATAACAACAATAGCAGCACTAATAAAGCAGTTAATACTACTCATGGAGTTTCTACTGCTAGCACTCAAGTAAATGCTACTAACTCTACAAATATTGATAATTTGAGTGATGCTGTTATTTGTGCATTCTTTACTAGTCAACCAAATAGTCCTCAACTTGTACATGAGGACTTGCAACATATTCATCCAGATGACATGGAAGAGATGGATTTGAGATGTCAAATGGCCATGTTGACTATGAGGGCTAGAAGGTTTTTGAAGAATACAAGAAGGAAGTGATGACATCAAATAACGTCTATTTTATAGCATCGTTTATCCTACGATATTAACCCATTTTGTATAGTTATTGCAAAGCTTGGTTAAGATCGCGTGACATTTAACACTTGATATTCATAGTCACTGTCTCTCACATAGTTGATTTGGATTTATTCAAGTTAGCTATTGTCTTACAAAGGCTAGATAGATCCTAAACCTAGGACCTACAGGGTTCGAGGTATAACCAGTAAAAATGGTCGTGTTTAGCCTGAATTAAGCACCACTAGTGATAGTCTCATATTCATTATCTAATTTGATTAAATGGCTTTTCCTAAATATGCCTAATGATAGTCTACATTGATGGACTTTATATCTCATTAGGAGTGCACGCCAAGCAAGTGGATATTAGGTTCCCCTTAGTCAATCTAGACTACTTGCACCTCATATATGTGATTTAAAGTTTCAAGATGATAACTTACTCCCATGTAATGCAATTATATGCCTTCATGATTATCTTGAAGCTCAATGTTTATTTTCTTAGCTATTAAATGCATGTCTATTATAAAGATACTTATCTCTTTCTAGCAAATATAGATAAAATATCTCTTAGTTTATCTAAATGACGCATGCTCCTAAATGCTAAATGTTAGCATGTTTTACATGACGATTGCATTTAAAATTATCATGTTTTGTATGCGTCATTTTACATGACTTACGCGTTAATTATGCACATACTCTATCTTAGCTTAATGTATGACAATTATAGTTTAAATGTCATATAGTCTTACACATTAATCTCGTTGATTATTATGTCGATGCATGCTTAGATAAACTTGCATGCCTATATCTATATATCTTATGCATCTAAGTATATATTTTCTCACACTAAAATATTTTTCTTCAAGCCCGTGTCACAAATCTAACATGTCAAAAAAGTCGTAAAATAGTCTTATATCTCCTAAAGTCTTCACTCACACATTTCCTTAATCATCATCTCGCTTTCTTCCTAATGATCCACTCTTTTGTCAAGGGAAGGTTAGATACAAATCTAATACACCTTAAAGTAGGTTTGACAACTTAAATATTTTATCTGAAATATTCAAGTATCTTTAAATTCCGATCGTAAACGTTAAAGGTCATATTCAAAAATCCCTATTCAAGCCTTTTAACAACATAAGTTAAAACGCTCTCCTTTTCTCTTTGACGAAACCATTCTTTCTCTTTGACGAAAACACTCTTTGTCTTCAACGGAAACATTATTTATCTTTTGGAAAATTACGATCATAACTCTTTCTTCTCACTCAATTACGCCTCTACAACCATATAGATGGCTAATTCCTTTCACCACCTTTTCTGCTACCACCTTTAAGACAACCTCATACCTCATCGTGTGATTGTTCTATGAACATTCGCAATGCTCGAGAAGAGCTACATAACTTTGTGAGTGTAGTTTATCGTACACTAATGACCATCCGTCTCGACATTCTCAAGCTCGTCACATCTATCTTTGTTTGTTTTCTTCTTTATTTATTTCTTTCTTTCGCGGACGAAACACACCGAAGATACATCACCATTTCCTTCGAGACAATGTTCAAAAGGAAACATCTCTATGAAAAAGGTTGCGTCTGAAGATAACATCGCCGACGTTCTTTCTTTACCCCTCCTACGCGAATTGTTCAATTATCTTTGTATAAGTCTAGGAATGATGGAACACATTATGTAAATCTTTCTCTTGTTTTCTACTGATCTCGATTCTAGTCTATTTTCTATTCCATGCTTCGTGACAACTTAACTACTTCATCCGAAGTACTTTAAGTATTTTTAATTAGCGAAATGCAAATAAAAATATCACTTCTTTCACAAAATTCGCCAAGCCCTAAACTCCTCTCCTGTTGGCGGTCCGACAGCCCCCAGATATATCTGGGACTGCCGATAGCAGCTTGTAATACCATTCATATTTTTTCATAACCTAACACTTCCTCTCTTCTGCTACAAGCTGACGTCTACTTCACACCCAAACCTATACCCAATATCTCTTTATAGATCAATGGGTCATCCTCATATCCCAACACTCATAAGCATCGTTGCTTATGTTTTCAAGAGGTAAGTAAATTTCATAATTAAATGCGTCTCATTATCAAACATATTCCTTACAATCGATACATTTACTATCCATCACTTCACAATAAATCCCCTCCCATACAAATCTTGGTCCTCACATCTCACATACGTCTTTTTTCAATTTTAATAGTCTCTTCTCTTCTAAGCGGTTCTTCTCACTTTCAATGGTCTTTTCATTCCTAAACGTTCCTTTTCACTTCTAATATGTCTTCTCACCTCTCACGCTTCTTCTCACTTCTAAATGTTTCTTATCTCTTTTAATAATCTTGTTACTATTAAAATTCCCCCTATAGCTCTTGATAACTTAATTATTTCATCCGAAATATTTAAGTAATTTGCGAAATGCAAATGTCACTCCTTCGCTAAACTTTCTACTTTTTAGAAAGTGAAGAACATAAAGAAGATATTCAATCTTCAAGTGTTATTGATTCACCACAATGTTGAGTCTCTCATTATTCTTCTACCATAAAATAAATAACACCTCATTTCACACACCCACGTTTGCTCCTCAACATTGACAACCAACAAATCACCAAACAAACCTTTAAATTCCTACTTGTCCACCTTTATCTTGATAGGATCAAATGCACATCAATTGTTAGTGCAAATGATACATCAATCTTCTCTAACAACCTCTCGTCAACACGTTCCACCTTTAGTCTCTCTCATCCTTCCCTACTTTTTGGCTCTATGGAATCATTTTCATTCACATCCAAGAGCATATCGTCTCCATCCTCATCTTATTTTTTTTTATCTTTTTAAAGTATATTTTTTTGGCATATCTTGTCAATATATTAAGTAGTGTCAACCAATAAACGAATCACGCTTTCATTTATAAAAAGTTGGTCGAATCTTAGTCCTTAAACATACGTCTCGATTCTTTTTGTTTCATCATTTAGATTATTGATTACATGTGTCTAGTCTCTAGTTCTCTTTCTAAGTGTCATATTTTAGAATAATAACACCTAAAAGTGCATTTCTAGTTCCCCGCTAATATCTTTCTATATATATATATATATATATTTATATATATATATATATATATATATATATATATATATATATATATATATGCATACATACATACATAAATATATATATGTGCACTTGTCTACTAACTTTGTTTTGTAGCACACATCCTTATCTTGATTCTTTGATGCCCTAAACAAGGGGGAGCATACATCGAGGGGGAGAACTTGCAAGCGTTCTACTCATTTAAATTGTATCAAACTTCTTGAGCATTGATGGTAATTTTAAAATAATGATTACTTGTGTCTAGTTTCTACTTCTCTTTCAAAGTGTCATACTTTAGAATAATAAAACCTAGAAGTGCATTTCTAGTTCCCCGCTAATGTTTTGCCATATATGTATATGTGCACATGTCTTATAATATTGTTTTGTAGCAGACACTCAATATCTTGATTTCCTTGGTTCCCTAATACAAGGGGGAGGCATCCACTCCGAGGGGGGGGGGCACTTGCAAGCACTCTTTTATTTAAATGCATCGAATTTTGAGCATCGATGGTAATTTATTTGACTCCATGGATACGTTAATAGTCAATATACAGACTTGATATTATCTTGGAGACGCAGTAGAGCAAGGGTGCTAAGTGTTATGTGGTTAAATAGATGATTTGGTTAAACCGTGATGATTAGACTTTACTGGATGATGCAAGCTCACCTTTATAGGAAGATAGGATCGGGTTGTCAAATACAATGAAGGGCTCATTCAGAATGTAATTATCATAGGGACGCAATAAGCAAGGGGGGCTAGGAGATATGTGGATAAATAGCATGGAGTTGGTCAAACCGTGATGACAGAAGACTTTACTGGGATGATGCAAGCTTACCTTTATAGGAAGATAGGATTAGGGGTTATCAAATACGATGAAGGGTTCATTCATACTCCAAATACTTCACCTCTCCCACTTCAAAATCACCCTCAACCTTAAGTTCCTCTTCTCCTACCTTCAACTTATATATTTAAAGTACCTACTTTCTTCTCTTGCCTACTTCTCATCTGTCATGACATTTTCTAAACTAGCCAAGAAACACACAATCACCTCCAACCTTATTTCTCATATCTTCTCCTCATACCTCAAACCTATATACTCGAAGCACCTATCTTCTTCTCATTCCTCCGACGTATAGACCTGGAGAACGTACCCTCTTCTCATGTCTTCTTCTCAAACCTCCAACCTATATGCTCCAACCATTATCCACATAATACTTTTTTGCTTCGACAAAGGGGGAGGAGGGAGTGTAAACGAGTAACTTTTAGACTTTACTATGTGTTATAGTTTACATATTTTGTCATCATTAAAAAGGAGGAGATTGTTAGTGCAAATATTATGATATTTAATCTATATGATCCCTTTATATTTTGGTGATGACAAACATGTAACTTGTAATACGTAACATAAAGTGCACAAGTTACTCGTAATCACAAATTATAAATGCATATATGCATCTACATCTATTGACGTCTCAAGTCTGCATCAACACGGACATTTATCTACACCCGACATAAATCACATAAGGCAGACAACATTAAACTTGTAGGATGATCAAAGAAATAAGTTTTTGTCTTAAACTATATATTTTATAAATATAATAAAACAATTTCTCAAAAATTATTTAGATATATTATTTTTAAATTATAAAGAAATGATTTATGTGGTAATTATTTCAAATTTCAAATCTGGTATTTTCCCCCCTAAACAAGTCAGATTTTCACCAGATTTAACCTTCACCACAAAAAGACAAAAACAAGAGCGTTTGTCGGGGCGGCCCCCGTAAATACACGGCGGTCCTCGGCAGACCCCTAATATATCTGGGGGCCGCCACTTTTAGGCAGACAGTTTTCAGCTCCTATAAATAGTAGGTCACTTCCAACTATTTTTAAGACCTTTTGCACATATTTTTTCAGTTCTTTCTCTCTAAATCTCACTAAAATCTCTCTAAATCTTTGATCATTTAACTTGTTTAATCTTGTTTAAATGTGATCCAATCTTCTATCCTTTCCTTTTTCCCTCACTCAAGTGCATGTGAAAGAAACTGTTGACATCGTCAAGAATTCAAAGTTATATTGTCTTAGTTTTGTCCATTTGTTAACATTTTGTTAACATATAGATCGAAGTTTTTGTCTCTATTTCTTTAGTATGTGTATATCAGAATAATGATGTATTTATTCTGAAGGGGTTGATGGATGTGTTGGTTAGTTTTTTATGGCCTCTCAATCTAATACTAGTGGTTGAAGGTGGTTAGATTGGTTCTAGCTAAGATTAGGACTCGATATTTAGCTTATTGTCTGAAAATATTAGACGCGGTTTATGCGTTTAGGCCATAAAACACAAGGTTTGTTATGTTGGGCTACAAAACATAATGGGTTTGGTCGTACCCAAAGAAGGACTCGACATCTAGCTTAGTGTCGGAAAATAATGTAAGCAACGTTATGAGGTTTTCTTTGTCGAAAGGGAGCTTGTTGATTAGTGAAGTAACTCTCGAGTTGGATACTCGAGGAGTTGAGTAGGGGGAAGATGAGCTTCGTGACCAAACCACTATAAATCACCGTGTACGGTTTGCATTTTCTTTTACCTTTCTCTTTACTTATGTCTTTACATTTATCGTTTTACTTTTACACTTGCGTTGTGCTTATGATTGTGTGAATTATTGTGTATGTTGTGTTAGCCATGGTTGTGTAGCTCTTTGTAGTAAACATTGTGAGTATGGATGTATTGGTAGAATATGCGCTAGTTATTCAATATCTATTATCGACACTTCTCATATTGCATCAAACTTGATTAGTGATTTGATACAAATGATCTAGTCCGAAAACCTTTCTGGAGGCGGTCCCTATAAATCAGGCGGCCACCTGATGTACTAGGCGGCCCCATAGATTTACAAAACCGCTGGCAAAGAGTGATGTAATGTTTAATTTAAAGTTTTTAAAAGGAAATGTATTAACCCCCCTTCTACGGTTTCCACATGTTGTTAAAATGAATACTTATAAATCTAAACTAGTTAAGTTGTATATTTATGTTCATGATTTTATTTTATTCTTGATAAATTGGTAGAATGGACTAGGTTAGTATGGAGTTATTGTTGTGATGGTAAATTATGAAAATTGATGGAAGGGATTAGGCTAGTATGGAGTTGCAATTTGTGAGTGAAATAAAGTGGTAAAACGGAAAATACAAACTTGTTGTTAAAAATTTATAATAGTATATTCATATAGAGAATTTCACTTTGAGTAGCCGAGATCTTGAAAAATAGATAGTAGACTAATATACCTTCACGTTGATATAAATTTTGTTAAAATCGAACTTAAAACGAATGAGTTATGACTATTTAAAGTTCGGTTAAATCTAGTAAACTTTCTGGAAAAAAATGTTTTACATACATTCTGACAAGTTTCTTAATTCATGTTTTTAACCCACTTCAGGTCCGAGTCGGGGAAAATTTATATGTGAAAACTTATAGTACGTGATTTTACCTTGAAATGTAGAACTTGGCCATTCCGTGAATCCTTATAACGAAGGAGATACACCCTTTTAAAGTCGGACTAAAATCCGAAACTTTTATAAAGTTTCTTAATGTGCGGTTGTCGTAGGACTTCTATACGAGAAGTTTTACAACTCCCTAGGCATTGTACCTAATCGTTGTAGTATAGTATAGTCAAGACTCGGGGTTGTTTATCGTTCACTCGAGGAATAGGTTGGGAAGGCTTGATCACGGTCTAACAGAATTCTATAGGTTGAGGGAAGATCCTTGTTATGATTAAAAGCTTCTTGATGCTGTTTGGAATTTACTACTGCTAAGTGAAAGTTAAGACTGCTAAGGTTAGAGTTAGTACTGCTAAGCATAAATTAGTGCTGTTAGTAATCTTTATGAAAAATATGCTAAGTAGTTAGTACTGCTAGTTACTACTACTAGTGTAAGTTACTACTACTAGTGTATATTAGTACTACTAGTTACTACTGCTAGTAATGTTAGTACTGCCAGAGTAAAGTTTATACTGCTAGTGTAACTTAGTACTGCTGATGAAGAATGAAAAAAACATTCTAAGTAGTTAATGCTGCTTGTACTCAGTTAGTGTTGCTGGTACAAAGTTACTACTACTTATTCAGAGTTAGTGACGCTGGTACAAAGTTACAACTGTTGAAAAATTACAACTACTCAAGGATTAAGACTGCTGAAAAGATAAAGATTGACTGGAGATCAAAAATACTTATGTGATAAGTATGAGATATGTTTGTAAAAGATACATATAAGTTATTTGTTTAGAAGATCATGATAACTTAGGAAAATATTATAAGCTAGTTAGGACTCTTTGGTGTATAAAAGGAGGTCCTAGGGCATAGAGATACATATTTACAAAATGTGTCAAAATGAGTCATTCATATAGTTTTTCATAGCTTCAAGGTTTTGTTACCCTAACACTATTAAGAGTGTTCATATTATATTGAGGCTGAAAGTTTGGTAAACTGATTGTTATTGATCTTGTTCATTACTGTTTCATTGAAATTCTTCTTAGTATCATTGACTAGATTCCGCATAGTCTTTGATATTCATAATCAAAGTTTATATCATAGCTGTTTTGGATTTATTCAATACAACTTAGTCTTATACAAGCTAAGCAAGATCTATTCTATTAGGATCAACAAGTGGTATTAGAGCCAAGTTTGAGAGAAAGCAAAAAGAATTGAGAGAAAGCAAAAACAGACAGAGAGAAATGTAAGCAAACAAATTGAGAGAAAGAAAAAACAAACAGAGATAATTGTGAGCAAAAAGAATTAAGAGAAAGCAAAAACAGACAAAGAGAATTATGAGCAAAAAGAATTTAGAGAAATAAAAATTAGACAGAGAGTTTTTGCAAACCAAAAGGTTACATTGATGATGGAAAACCTATTTAGAATGGAATTGAAGTTAATACTGGTGACTCAAAGTTAATGTTGTTAAGCATAAACTTACTACTACCAGTTGAAAGTTAATGCTGCTAGGCATAAACTTACAACTACTAGTGAAAGTTAATGCTGTTAGGCATAACTTACTACTGTTGAGTTACTACTGCCAGTTGAAAGTTAATGCTGCTAGGCATAAACTTACAACTGCTGGTGAACGTTAATGCTGTTAAGGGTATTTTCATAAATACTTCGATTAAGAGTTTCAATCACTCATTCAATCGATTTAAATCTTTCATATACTCTCTAATCATAAACAATAACTTAATTTCATCATTCTTCATCAAAACACAACACAATGTCAGATCTAAAGTTTGCTGATACTTATAATTTAGTCGCGTTTTTGGAGAAACCCACTGAAAGTGCTGGGTTTGAGGAGATAGTTAATTTTCTAAATGCACACACTATCAAGTATGCTTTAATGATCAATCCCACTATATATACTTCGTGCATTGAGCAATTTTGGGCTACTACAAAAGTGAAAACTGTCAATGGAGATGTCCAGTTACAAGCCCTAGTGGATGGGAAGAAAGTGATCATCACTGAGACGAGTGTAAGAAGAGATCTTCACATAAAAGATGCTGAAGGTACTGAATGTCTACCCACTACTACCATTTTTGAAGAACTGACAAGAATGGGGTATGAAAAATTTACACAGAAACTTACATTTTATAAGGCTTTCTTTTCTCCTTAACGGAAGTTTCTGATTCATACTATTCTGTAATGCCTAAGTGCTAAGACTATTGCATGGAACGAATTCAGTAGCAATATGGCCTCTGCATTAATCTGCTTAGCCACAAACCAAAAATTTAACTTTTCCAAGTATATTTTTGATAATATGGTAAAGAATGTGGATAGTATGGTAAAATTCTGGATGTATCCAAGATTCGTACAAGTATTTGTGAATAAACTAGTTGGGGATATGTCACATCACAAAAAGATTTTTGTTACCCACTCTCATACTAAGAAGGTCTTTGGGAACATAAAGAGGGAAGGAAAAGGTTTTTCTAGGAGAATCACCCCTTTCTTTCCAACAATGATGGTTCAAGCTCAGGAAGAAATGGGTGAAGGTTCAGCTAATCCTACTTATCCCTATCACACACCCATCATTACTCAACCATTAACATCAAAACCCCAAAAGAAACAAAAACCAATGAAGCCAAAGAGAAAATACATTGAGATTCCTTAATCCAGTGGTCCTACAGAGTCTATAGTAGATGAGGCTGCCAATGAGGAACATGTACCTACACATTTCAATGATCCACTTCTCAGTGGTGAGGATAGTATTAAACTAAATGAATTGATGGAACTTTGTACCACATTACAATCAAGAGTTCATGCTCTGGAGACTACAAAGACCATTTAAGCACTGGAGATTGATAACTTAAAAATAAGTGTGAAGAAGCTTGAGAAGAAGAAAATGTCAAGAACTTATGGACTCAAAAGGTTGTATAAGGTTGGTCTAAGTGCTAAGGTTGTTTCCTCTAATGATAAAGGTTTGGATGATCAGGAGAATGCATCCAAACAGAGGAGGATAATTAATAATGTTGATGGTGATAAAGGAGTTACATTTGTTGATGAGACTCAGGGGAGGAATGATGAAGAAATGTTTGATACGGGTATTCTTGATGGTGAGGAAGTGTTTGCAGAACAGGATGTGGTTGAGAAAGAGGTTAGTACTACTGATCCATTTACAACTGCTGGTGAAGTAGTTACTACTGCTAGTGTTGAAGTTTGTGTTGCTACCACTACAACAACAACTGCTATCACTGAAGTTGATCTCACTTTGGCTTAAGCATCAGTGCAGAATACAACCACAACAGCACCCTCAATAATACCCAAAGCTAAAAGAATTCCTTTTAGAGACCCTAGTGAATCTACAACAAGAACAACACTAACACCAATGCCTTCAAACATCAAGGATAAAGGCAAAGCTAAGATGATGGAACCTTAGAAGCCTTTGAAGAAGAAAGAACAAATAAGACTTGGTGGAGAACTTGCTTTCAAGCTACAAGCTGAAGAAGAAGAACAAGCAAGACTTACAAGAGAGGAGGCTGAGAAAGTTGAAGAAGCCAACATTTCATAGGATAATATGCAAGCAATGATAGAGGCTGATAGGTTATTGGCTAAAAGATTACAAGAAAGAAAGCAAGAAGAATTAACAGATGAAAAGAAGGCAAGATTGTTTGTAGAACTCTTGGAGAAGAGAAAGAAACACTTTGCAGCATTAAGAGCTCAAGAAAAGAGGAACAAGCCACCAACTAAAGCACAAAAGAAAAGTGCAATGTCAACTTATCTAAAACACATAGCTGGTTACAAGCAAAGTCAATTAAAGAACAAGTGATTTGCAAAAATTCAAAAGTTATTTGATAAAGCCATGACAAGGGTAAATATGTTTGTAGATATGGATACAGAGTTGGTTAAAGGTAGTGAAAAGAGAGCAAAGGATAGTACTAAGAGAGCAGGCACAGAGCTAGAACAAGAAGTAGCTAAGAAGCAAAAGATAGATGATGCTAACTTGGATGATAATCAAGAAGAAGCTAGGATGAAAGAACCTATGAACATTGTTCCTGATGATGAGGAAGTAGCAATTGATGCTATTCCTTTAGCTACTAAGCCTCCAAGCATTGTTGATTGGAAAATTGTTAAAGAAGGAAAGATCAGCCTATTTTAAATCATAAGAGCTAATGGAAGTTCAAAAAGGTACTCATCAATGATTCAGATGCTTAGAGATTTTGACAGAGCAGATTTGGAAACTCTATGGAAATTGGTGAAAGCTAAGCATGGATCTACATGATCAGAAGAGGGATATGAGAGAGTACTATGGGGTGATCTAAGGACAATGTTTAAGCATAATATAGAATATACAATATGGAGAAATCTATTAGGAAACAAAGTGTTGATTTGGAAATTATTTGATTCTTGTGGAGTACACTTTCTGAGATTGCAATCTATGCATATCTTTATGCTAGTAGAGAAAAAGTATCCCCTTACACCTACAACAATCACAGGTATGCTCAACAAGAAGCTTTAAGCTGATCATTGGAATGAAATGTGTTATCAGCTTCTTAGGCTCATCACAAAATAGCTTAAGAATCCTGGAAGTGTTTGAAAGCATCCTCCTGGTGATTATGAAGCTTTGAATGAAGAAACTTAATGATTTTAAAGATAAATATCAAGTTTAGGGGAGGATTGTTGGGATTAAAAGCTTCTTGATGCTGTTTGGAAATTACTACTGCTAAGTGGAAGTTAAGACTGCTAAGTTAGTGCTGCTGGTACAAAGTTACAACTGCTTATTCAAAGTTAGTGCTGCCGGTACAAAGTTACAACTGTTAAAAGATTACAACTGCTCAAGGATTAAGACTACTGAAAAGATAAAGATTGATTGGAGATCAAGAATACTTATGTGATAAGTATGAGATATTTTTTTTAAAAGATACATATAAGTTATTTGTTTAGAAGATCATGATAACTTAGGAATATATTGTAAGCCAGTTAGGACTCCTTGGTGTATAAAAGGAGGTCCTAGGGCATAGAGATACATATTCACAAAATGTATCAAAACGTGTCATTCATATAGTTTTTCATAGCTTCAAGGTTTTGTAACCCTAACACTATTAAGAGTGTTCATATTATATTGAGGTTGCAAGTTTGGTAAACTATTTGTTATTGATCTTGTTCATTACTATTTCATTGAAATTCTTCTTAGTATCATTGACTAGATTCCGCATAGTCTTTGATATTCACAATCAAAGTTTCTATCATAGTTGCTTTGGGTTTATTCAATACAACTTAGCCTTATACAAGCTAAGAAAGATCTATTCTATTGAGATCAACAAGTGGTATCAGAGCTTGTGAGAAGCTTTGAATAAGAAAAAACTTTACTACACACAAGATCTACTTTCTCAAAAAGTAATGGATTCTCAAACTACTCAAACCATCAAGCTACCCATACTCCAACCTGGTGAGTATGATCTCTAGAAGATGAGGATGGAGCAGTACCTACAGTGCATTGATTACACTCTATGGGAGATCGTAGAAAATGGTAATGCACCCATAGTAACAAAAACTGTTAATAGTAAGGAGACTGTTATCCCTCCTACAAGTGTTAAAGAGAAGGCATAAAGAAGGGCAGAGTTAAAGGCAAGAAACACTTTGTTAATGGACTTACCTAATGAGCATCAATTAAAGTTCAACTCATACAAGGATGTTAAGACACCGATGCAGGCTATTGAGAACAGATTTAGAGGTAATACTACTACAAAGAAAAATCAGAAAAATCTTCTGAAGCAGCAATATGAAAAATTTGTTGCATCTAGCACAGAAGTGATTAAGCAAACCTATGAAAGGCTTCAAAAGCTAATTAGTCAACTAGAGATGCAAGTTATCCATCAAGAAGACATCAATCAGAAGTTCTTGAGAAGTCTATCACAAGAATGGACTATGCATAATATTGTGTGGAGGAACAAACTAGAGTTTGAGACATTGAGTTTGGATGACCTCTTCAACAACCTGAAGGCTTATGAATCAGAGGTCAAGGGGACATCTAGCTCAACCTCAAACTCACACAATGTAGCCTTTCTGTCCTCTAGCAGCACTAACAGTGCAACTAGAGCAGTTAATACTGCTTAGGGTGTTAATACTGCTAGCACTCAGAGTGCTGCTGATAGCTCAACAACTGTTAAAAATTTAAGTGATGCCTTGATTTATTCCTTCTTTGCTACCCAACCAAATACTCTACAGCTAGATAATAAAGATCTACAACAAATCAATCCTGATGATCTAGAAGAGATGGATTTGAGATGGAACATTGCTATACTGACTATGAGAGCAAGAAGATTCTTGAAGAATACTGGAAGGAAGCTGGACATGGCTAACAAAGAAAGAATTGGGTTTGACAAGTCCAAGGTAAAGTGTTTCAACTGCCACAAGAGAGGGCACTTTCCAAGGGAGTGCATGACACCCAGGAATCAGGACAACAGAAACAGGGAGCCTACCAGAAGGACTATGCCAGTTGAGGAAACTAGTTCAAATGCCATAGTATCTCAGTGTGATGGCTTTGGCTATGATTGGAGTTACCAAGCAGAAGAAGGTCCAACCAATTTTGCTCTCATGGCTTATTCTTCAACAAGTTCAACTTCATCTAAAAACTCTGAGGTATCTAATGACTCAAATTATTGTTCATCTTGTTTAGAATGTGTCAAAAATCTAAAAGAAGAAAATGAACAATTGCTTAAAGACTTAAGAACAGTTAGGATAAGTGTTGTCTCTTATAAAACTGGTTTAGAATCTATAGAAGCTAGACTGTTAGTCTTTAAGAAAAACGAGTCTGTGTATGAAGAAGATATAAAACTCTTAAAACGTGAAATCTATTTAAGAGATTTAGATATTATAGAGCTTAAAAGGAAGTTAGAGTTGGCTACAAAAGAAAAATATGAGGTTCAACTTAAAGTACAAAAATTTGAAAATTCATCAAAAAGCCTAAGTAAATTCTAGACAGTCATATAATGGATAAGTGTAAAACCGAATTAGGGTATAATGCTGTCCCACCTCCCTATACTGGGAATTTTATGCCACCAAAACCTTATTTAGTTTATCCTAGTCTAGATGATTTTGTTGATGATTCTATTAGTGAGTCTGTAGTTAAAAAGCCTACTATTAAGACTAATGAACCTAAGACTGCTAGGAAAGAAAATGGAGCCCCAATTATTAAGGATTAGGTGTCTGAAAGTGAGGAAGAAGATGTGCCTAAGGTTAAAACAGTTGAGATGTTTAATAAACCTAGTTTTGCTAAGATAAACTTTATTAAGTCTACTCAGCAAGTAAAATCTCCTAGAAAAACATTAGTTAATAAAAATAAGCAAAACACACCTAGTCCTAGAGGGAACAAGAGGAACTGGAACCAACAGATGTCTCAAAGATTAGGAAGTGATTTTGAGATGATCGATAAAGCTTGTCATGTGTGTGGTAGTAGAATGATTGCAATAACTGGTATAATAATGGAAGATTTGCAAAACCTGTTTGGACCAATGTTCAAAGGGTAAACAAACAGAATTTCTCTAAATTAACTCACCCCAGTCCAAAAAGGAACATGGTTCTAATAACAGTCTTAACACAAGCTTCCAAACCACCTTGATATACCTTAGATAATATATCTAAGAACACTTGTATGCTTAATATGTAACACCTCCATTTTTACATATAGCAGCGGAAGCTAATCTGGGGTATTACTTCATGGATACAACAATCATAATCATA
>BQNB010052661.1:5396-40384 GCA_026074375.1 Tanacetum coccineum
TAAAGTGATTGTTAGAGATGACCTTGAGAACAAACCTTGTCTTAGCCGGGATAGCAAGACCGTCATCAGTAGCAGTGATCAAGTTAAGGTTAGGTTATATAAGACGTCTTTGCAAAAATAAAAAGTCTTAATTTGTATAGGTCCATAACTCCATATGTCAAATGTAAATTTACAGCTAACTTTAGTAGTTCAATTAGTTGTTAACACCCGAACCAACAGGCATAGATCTACTACTATGTGATCGCTCCAATTTTGTATCTATGACTAAATTATAATATATGTTCTACTTGCATTCACCTAAATACATACTCACGTTATTCAAAGCACCTATTTAAACATGCTACCTCTTTTTGTCAAACAAAACCAACAATAACCCGCTAGACCAATACTTCAGCAAGCAGTTTTCCAACCTTGTCGAATCTAGGGAATGAACAAACTCAACTTTAGATAGTTGTATACAATAAAGCTAACGACATCAGTGAATACAACACATGAATTCCACACACTTTCTCATGGTGTTTGTTTAAGCTTAATATGAGCCTATGAGCTTTTTAGACACGACTTATATTTCATAAGGCCATTTCTTTTCTAAACTCACAGTTCATCAGCTTTTAAAAGATAAAGCCATAAGCCCAAAAATAAGCTTAATAGGGTGTTTGTTTAAACTTAATTTTGGGCTTATTCGCTTACGTTTTCTGGCTTATAATTTATAAGCACTTTTTTGCTTATTATTTTGAGACTCGTGCGATTATATAAGCTTATTACGAAACTTGTAAGCCCACAAATAAGCTTAAAAATACACCTCCTAAATTTCAAAATGATAAATCCCCAACTTCAAAACATCAAACCACATAATTTCCCATTTCGACATATCAAACCACACTAACCAAAGATCAATCTAATTGATATAATAACAATTCATGAAACAAACCTGCAACTCAAACCTCGGATAATTGCAATTTTGAATCCCAATTGTTCATCTTGACCTGAAGGCTGAAAACCAAATAAATGTTTACCAATTTATCTTTATATCAAATAAGCCAAATAAATAACATACCTACCCAAGATTCTTTACACTTTAGATGGAAAGAATGAATCAAATTCTGAATAAACCTACAATTGAAGAAAAACTAATGAATAAAAATACTAACTTTGTAAAAAAAATTACCTGGAACTGATTTGTTTACTTCAGCCTCAAAATTACAAATTGACAAATATAAATATGAAGCTTTTGGTTTTCTTGTATAACCGCAAGAACCCTTGACATGTACAGATCTCCCATGATTATTATTAATTGGGATAACCCACGCTTCGTGGTATTCTTCCATTAATGTAAGGGGTTGTGCAACCTGGAAAGATTAAAGCTACATACACTTATAATGAGCACTTCCCCCTCATAATGAGGACTTGCTCATTAAATTAAAGGACCGAGTCTTTAGTGTAATAGATCGGTTATTATTTTGTTAATGTTTTTATTGATGACAAATTTAACTTTGTTTAACTGACATGTGTGTTGAGGTTAAAGTTGTTTAAATTTAACAACTAATATTATATATGTTGTACACAATATGCGAGCTTAATAGCATATAATGACAGTTGATGAAGTTAAAATATTAAATTTTTTATAAATGTTTTTTCAGATCTTCTTATATAAACTTTATATAAGAATTACATGAGTCGTTGTTATAAATATAATCGCATATATTTATTTTCATATCACTTTAACATGTGGTTACATTTGATATTTGTATACCCGTTAATAATAATTCTGTTTTATTTAATATTTAAACTCGTGTAAGCATGGGTTAAACTCATAAAGAGGAATAACATTAGTTGTTCGTATACTTACAATTTCGTTTATTTATTTACACGAGGCGTTCATACCCATGTGTTGCACTGAGCTTTGTGAAAACTATAAGGGGGGGGGGGGTTATATAGTTTTTATCATTTTATAAATAAACTTAGATTGTCGACTCAGGTGAATCCAAGAGATATACATAAGTGTATATGATAGCGATGCAATAAACAAATAAGTAAATACAAAGTATAAACAAGTAAATATAAGAAATATCAAACCGATGACATAATGATTTATAGTGGTTCGGCTATGAAGCTCCTCTTCGCCCTACTCCATTCCTCAAGTACCCAACTTGAGAGTTTTCTTCACTATGTCAACAACCTCCCTTTATGCGGAGAAAATCGTACACGTCGTTTACACTTTTTCTGGTACTAAGCTAAATACCGAGTTCTACTTCGAGATAGAACCAATCTAACACACTATGTATTTTACGGCCTAAATACTAACCTATCATACACATATGATAAATACAACACACAACACAAGATATACAAGATAAATGATTATCACAATCATGATGACACGACTAAACTAATAACACTTGAAGCTTCACATCTTCGTTAGTGTTCTTCACTAAAGAGTGAAATAAGTTGATCACTTATAATGGATTATGAAACAAGTATAATGATTAAAGAATATGAAAATGAGAAAAGCTAAAGAGAAAAATATTTGTGAAGAGTTGTCTAAATGAAGACTTAAGGTTGCTATTTAAAGGCAACATTTGAAATTCAAAATTCGTCCCAACCAGCTGGTCGCACGGGTCCACGGATCCACCATACCCTGGATCCGTCCTTTGGTTTTGCTGGATCCGTGGGATGCAGCTGGGCAAATTTTGTCTTTTTGTGATTAACCATAAATCTTAACAAAATATTCTTATGTACTTAAAAGCAGATTTAATAGATTCTTCTAGAAGGAAAATATTTCTTAACATGAGTAAGGAAAGATTTTTTAGATTTTGGAAGATTTAGAAAGATTGTTTCCACTTATGGTTAATCATATTTTGTCTTAGATTAATATAACTAGCTGATAATTAATCATGTGTTTACTTACAATCATTTGATTAGAAAAGGTTTATGCAAATGATTAAGTTTTGATGCAAAAAAATGTATTTTTCTTTCATCATTAACTACGTTTAATAATGTCATATTCATACCTTAAGTGATTTGTCATCTTCAAGTAAACTTTCTACTAAATAACTTGTTTACGTAAACTTTTACGTAGTATGACATTATATTTGTTATTATCAAAACATGAAGATCATTAAATATAAATATCATTTTTGCGCGAATATTTGTATTAACAATCTCCCTCTTTTTAACGATGACAAAATATAAACTCATATGAAATAAAAGTTATTAAATAAGTATTTAGTAGTTGAGTTTACATATCTTCTCCCCCTTTTTGTCGAAGCAAAAAGTGTTGTGGAGGCGTCGTTGCAACTCGAATTTTTGACGAATGCAAAGTTACTTCGTGAAGAATGCAAAGTAAAATAAAGACTAATTTGCAAGAGCTCCCTCTTGGTGTATTATCCCCCTTGTTTAGGGTACCAAGGAATCAAGCTATGGAGTTGCGCTACAAAACAAAGTTAGTAGACAAGCAAGTATATATATATGACAACAACACATGCATATATACAAGTAATAAACAACCACCATCATCACAAAAATAATAGTAATGTTAAATCCATTATAAAGGAAATAACATAAAATTAGGCTTAAAGCCACTAAGACAAAGTAAAAGAACAACAATAAATTAGAGAAAAATAAAAAATACCAATAAAATCTTAAATCTTAGGATAATTATCATTTTTCCCATATAATCCATAGGGTGAGACAACACATCCATGCGCCTAGTGCAAAAAGTATGGTGGGTTGGTTGACGATCCGAGATGGTGTCAGATGCAAAAAAACATGTAGTTGACCCGGCTTTAGAGCATTTGGATTTCATGCCTAGTGGTGCTACAACATTCGAAAAACATGTTGTGGAGGTGAGGCATGTCATTTGGATGAACGAAATCCAAGATGTTGTTTGGAGGGTTGGGGAAATCTTAATTTCTAAGATTTGGTGGTAAGTTTTGAGTGTTTTCGAGTTGAGGTAGATTGTTGTTAATGTTGACAAACAATGGTTGAAGTGGTAGTTGTTGTTTAAATCCGGGTGATGGATGTGGAAATTTGAGTGGTGGTCGTGAGACACGAGGTGGTGAAGATAGATTTGAAGGATCCGATGGCCAATTGTTTACGGTTAACACATAAGGATCATTTGGTGATGAAGTTTATGGTGGAAGTTCTTGAGTTTCAAGTTTAATTGGGATGAAAAATCAAAGCTTAGGTGGAGGCGCAACATGAGTTGGTGTTGGTGACTCACTTAGAGATGATGATAAGGTGTAGTGAGTGCTCCTACTAGAGGTGTATTTGGATGGAGCATGTAGCGGTGAAAGAGATTTCTTTCTAGGAGGTAGTGATGGAGTTTTCTCATTTTGGTGTTCCTCACTTGAAGACTCAAGGTTGACATAGGTAGGTAATTTAACCACCTAATGTAAGATCTTCCTCTTGATGTTGGGTGAATTTGTTTTGGATGAACTAGTCATAGTGGTGAACTAGTAAGTTGTATGAGAGAAAGTAGTAAGAAATGTGAAGTGATTTGAGGTTGATGGTGATGATTATATGGTGAAAGTGGTGAAGTGTTTTGTATAATGGTTCTTGGATTATATAGAAAACATGATATATCCTAAGGTTTAAAATCTCACATAGTATCATGTAGCATGATTATAAGATAAAGTAGAAAAAGTTAAAATCAAGAAAATTCAAATTTTGACGCCTGGTCTAGTGACTCACGGATCTACCAAAATAACGGATGAATCTCCCTGTTAGTGGATCCGTGGAACCATAAAAAATGACCAGAACTGCTGTTTTGCAACCAAAACCCAAAACAAGTAGCATGCAAATTTCATATTTTACGATCTAAAAGTAGTACCAAGCTAGATTATCTAAAAATCATAAATAAAGTCACCAAGTAGCATAGTTTAACGTCCAAACATACATAATCCAAACAAGCAGGTTAATAATTCAAACATACAAAATTTAAACAAACAAATTGTTCATAGATGAAATCACATTCAACAGCATCCCTTCTTCAACATATTTGCAAACTTGTGCAATGCCCAAGCCAAGTTCTTGAACATCCCTCCTATCTCCCTTTGGTTAACATACATGTTTTCATGAAAGGGGAGAGCCTTACTATAAGACCTAGGGGAAAGCTTAGTGCTAGGTAAGTCTTTATTATCCGATAATGGTGAGTCGGATGAGGATGAGGTTGTCAATTGTGTATGCTTAGACTTTCCTACACTCCTAATTCTTTTGGGAGGTGGCCTTTTGGGTTGTTTTGCCTTAAGGGATGACATTTTCCTAGGGACTAGAATGTAACGTTCATAAAATAGGTGATTCTCTAGGTTTGCCTGAAGATTCTTAAAGAGACGAGTTAAGATCATGCCATATGGTAGAACTTTGTCACTTCGGTCTCTAAAGTAGTACATTCTCATGATAATGAAATAGGCAAGGTTGAAGGATC
Source organism: Tanacetum coccineum (assembly GCA_026074375.1). NCBI lineage: Eukaryota > Viridiplantae > Streptophyta > Magnoliopsida > Asterales > Asteraceae > Tanacetum > Tanacetum coccineum. The sequence goes on from BQNB010052661.1 coordinate 10,822, forward strand.
TCTCGCTCTCTAGGAAATACAACATCAAAGCAATTATTGCTTGAACATGGTCTCTATTTCCTATGGCCGAGTAGACATTTTCCCTAATGACAAGCTCACAAAGTTTTAGGTGTTCCAAAAGTTCATTGGTTTCAATTTGGTTTGGTAGTTTTTGGGCCATTCCTTGCTTGGTTGGTTTCTCAAATACGGTTCGTTGATGAATTAAATTTTGAATGTCTTCAAGAGGGGGTAGGGTTTAGTTGGAGGGAGGAATTTGTTCTAAGGTCTTTTCAAGATGATCAAAAGACCAAGCATCAGAGTAAAGGCATATGCCTTGATTTGGTAGGGAGGTTAGCTTGGCAAATTGGTCAAGAGAAAGGTTAAATGGGTGTCCATTAATTTCAAATTGAATGAAGAGATGATTTTCATTGAGGTTTCTATCTAGATGAAGGGTTTTATAGAATTCCATGATAAACCTAGGACATATCTGCTCATCTAAAGAGAGTAGACAATCAAAACCTATGTTGGTGAATTTGGCTAGAGATTTGTCATTAAGGTCTTGATAGAAGGAAGGGTCAATGGTTTTCCCCTCATGAACATACCTACTTTCTAAAGCTCTATAGACATCTTTGAGTTCATTGGTCATGTTGGGATCATTGTAAATTTTTGGAGCATAAGCACGTGTTTTCGTGTAGTCTTGTTGATATTCGCTTGGCATTTTGGTACCTAAGTAGTTTGTAGTGATTTTAATAAGAAAATGCCATAAATAAAATATCATACTAGTGCTAAGTGTGTGTGTGTGTCTATATTAACATAATGTGGATGTGCGGTTTGCCTGACTCGAACGAAAAGAAAAATAATAATAAAATTATTAGTATTAAGCAAACCTTAGCGCACAACCGAGTTTGATATCACTCTAGTTGAATGAAAGGAAAGATGCATATGAATTATGCACTTCGTATGAACATTCTTGAGACAAAATGCATGATGAAAACACTTTTGTGTTGTATTAACAATGTAGTCAAACAACATTGGTTTTGAAAAATTCCTAGACGTGAGATTTTTATTTGAAAAACATAATTTGGGGTTTTTGTCAAAAATTTATTTTCACTATCTACTTCAATTATGCAATCCTAGTGTCTACGGGGATCAAAATAGTTATACATTACTATATCCTAGTCTTAATTATCGAAAAAGTGCACTAAAAATTGAAATCCCCAAATTATTTGGTTTGGTGCAAAATCAAAGCCCTAGACTCAAAACTAAAAAGAAAATAAGATGAAATCACTTACAATTGTTGATTATGATTGATGATTTGTTGATGATCTTTGTGTTTTATAGCTCTAGTTGCTGATTTTTAAGGGTTTTGTTTGAGGGTTTTAAGTGTTTGGGTTGAATTGTGTGTTTGGATAGAGGGTTATGTGGTCCCAATTGGTTTAAACCTAGTGTGTACCCACTTTTTCTAACATACGAATCTCCCTATTGTGGATCCGTAGATCCGTGACATGCTTGAAAACAGACAGAGTTGGTTTTTAGCCAAATTAGGACATGGTGTTATGTTTTTAGCAATTGGAGTGTGTTATACATGTTATTAGGATCATGTGATTCAGTTTTTGGAGTCGACGTCCAAGTTTTGAGAAAACCGTGCAACTTGTCGTGAATTTCCCAATGGAATTTCAACGTAGTCGATCCTACTAGGAGTGTCTTAACGTTTAGCATATTTTTGACCATTGCTAATAACAAAACATTATGAACATTTATACTTAACAAAACATCGTCAATACAAGTGTGAGTTGTGATTCGATGATTGTTTTTTTTGCCTTTTTCAATCAATTTCATAATTTCATGTATTGACCACTAATGGTAATACACGTAGATTTTGAAAATATCTATGGTCATTTAATTGATATTTTCTTGATCTAATACAATTCTAATCTCGATTATGTTCATGATCGGAAGTTTGTAATTCGAACGTGTAATGAGAATTAATATCTTTTGAATAATGATTAATTACTTCATTAGATTTCCGCTTACGATTATTTTTTGGAGGATGAAGGATCACTATCCATAATGAGTTCCATTATTCCTAGTCCTAATCTTAAATAATTAAATATTTCACGTTTTAAAGGCTTAGTTAATATATCGGTTATGTTATCTTCGGATGCAACTTTCTCGATAGTGGTTCGGCTACGAAGCTTCTCTTCGCCCTACTCCACTCCTCAAGTATCCAACTTGAGAGTTTTCTTCACTATGTCAACAAGCTCCCTTTAGGCGGAGAAAACAGTACACGTCGCTTACACTTTTTCCGGTACTAAGCTAAATGCCGAGTTCTACTTCGAGATAGAACCAATCTAACACACTATGTATTTTATGGCCTAAATACTAACCTAGCATACACATATGATAAACACAACACACAACACAAAAGATACAAGATGAATGATTATCACAATCGTGATGACACAACTAAACTAATAACACTTGAAGCTTCACGTCTTCGTTAGTGTTCTTCACTAAAGAGTGGAATGAGTTGATCACTTGTAATGATTTATGAAACAAGTATAATGATCAAAGAATATGAATATGAGAAAATCTAAAGAGAAAAATATTTGAGAAGAGCTGTCTAAAATGAAGACTTAAGGTTGCTATTTATAGGCAAACATTTGAAATTCAAAATCTGTCCCAACCAGCTGGTCGCATGGATCCACCATACCTTGGATTCGTCCTTTGGTTTTGCTGGATCCGTAGGATGCAGCTGGGACAAATTTTGTCTTTTTATGATTAATCCCAAATCTTAACAAAATATTCTTATGTACTAAAAAATTAGATTTATTAGATACTTCTAAAAGGAAAATATTTCTTAACATGAATAAGGAAAGATTATCTAGTTTTGGAAAGATTTGGAAAGTTTTAGAAAGATTGTTTCCACTTATGGTTAATTTTATTTTGTCTTACATGATTAATATAACTAGCTCATATTATTCATGCGTTTACTTAAAATCATTTGATTAGAAAAGGTTTATGCAAATGATCAAGTTTAGATGCAATAGAAAATATTTTTCTTTGATCATTAACTACATTTAATAATGCCACATTCATACCTTAAGTGATTTGTTGTTGTCAAGTAAACTTACCACTAAATAACTTGTTTACGTAAACTTTTACATAGTATGACATTATATTTGTTATTATCAAAACATGAAAACATGAAGATCATTAAATACAAATATAGTTTTTACGCGGATATTTGTATTAACATTCCCAACACCATATAATCAAGGAATGAAGGTACAAAATGTCATTACCTTAAATATTTTGACCAACTTAAAACTCATGCCTAACACCTTAATACACCATTATATAAACCAACTAACATAAGATCATAAAACACACAACAAACACTCTAAAAATCTTGGTTAAAAGAAAAAAATTAAGAAAAATGAGTGACTTTGAACGTTCATCTCACCATAACAACAAGGGAGGAAATGTAATGACTCCCCAGCAAGAACAAAGTGTTCATTGAAATGAATTCAATGGTGGTGAAGTTCTGTTACATGGATCAAGAACTTTCAACAAGGATTCGGGAGGTTAGGGAGACTCGAGATAGGAAATAATCATTATAGAGAGAGAGTAGAGAGATGAAAGAAAAGATGGTGTTTATTAACTTAGAGAAAGAAATAACAAACACCAAATTATGAGCCTCATATGGAGGGGTATACATAGCCCTAAACAAGCCTAACTTATTACAATTATCGTATCTAGTCCTTGCGTGTTTGGCTAATAATAACTAGACGTAATTCCGTAAATGTCGCTACCATTTTAAGGCTAACAATCTTTCCCTAATGTGGTATAACAACTCGCAATTTTCATCAATGTAATTATCCATCTATTAAATTAGATGCACTGTAATATCCATCTATTAAATTAGATGCACTTTATATACCACCTTCTTACATGGAAATTTTTGCTTTATCTCATTATGCAACATAACTTGCATCTCTAAAGTAAACGAGCTCACGCAACCTCTACCAATGCCATCTATATCTATGTTTATATCATGTAAACATCCTAATATGTCAAGTTTATATCTTAATATCATTTTTACCAAGTACATTATCCATTTAACGTACTTTTCAAAACATTACTTCAAAACAAGCATTAAACGTTAACGTTTATATCAAAACCCTAATTATATGTAAGGTATACATATAAAATGAATGTACAAGTATTCAAAGCATTTGTACCTGTATCATAGCACCACATTTGAATATCTTTTCCCTCCTAAATAAAGTTACAACTTTCTAAAGCTTAATGTACAAGTCAATAATGCAAGAAAGTCAAACTAGGTCATTTTACCTCCAAATTCATTCTAGTTTCTTACTACCACTTTAACACAAGGTACAGGCACCTAATGCATGACTTTTAAACCTTAAACATAAACCCTAAATACTTTCTAAACTCTAATCTAAAACCCTAAACCCTAAAACCTTAATTTTACTTTAAAGTTAAAACTAAAACCTAAACCTTAAAACTAAGCCCTAAACCTTAATCCTAAACCCTAAACCTTAATCCTAACACTAATCCTAAACCCTAAACTATCTTAAATCCTAACCCTAACTTGAATTTAAAAACCAAAAACCCTAAACCAAACCAAAAACCAACCCGTCACCCTTTATTTCATTTTTACACATTTTTAAGCCCTTTTTTTATTCCCCCCCCCAAAAAAAGCACACCTCAAGCAACCTCCATGACATCACCACCAAGTCCACCAACCCAAGCTACAAGCACCTCTATCATTACCTTGAAGCTCCATGTTTAGCCGTGTCACCACCATGTCACCTCATCTTAGCACATGACCTCCTACCACCTCACACCATTAATATCTAGTTTTCTAGCTTATAAGAATCATCATATAGCCTCCCTTAGTCACCTAAGATAGCTAGGACACTAATCAAACATTAAAAACTTAGGCACCAAGGGTTTTGAACACTATAAATAGCCGAAACAAGCAACCCTTTCATTTCATCCTTCAAACTCAAACACACACACTCAAATGGAGTTCTAGCCATTCTCTAGCAGTAGTAGAAGATCAAGAGAAGTCCCTAAGCTCAGAATAGAAGCCAAGAATCAAGAAAAATGAGCCCTTGAAGTCGTTACTAGGCGTACGAACCCGAAAACCCCATTTCGACCCATTTTAGCTCAAGTAAGCTCAAAATCTTGTTCAATAAGCTTATAATCTGTATTAGAATGTTCATAATACTCTTAAGATCATATATAAACTCTTGTTTGAAGCTTTGAATCCTCAAACCCATGTGTTTTTTATTAAAACCCTAAAAACGACCCGTTTTGATTTTCTAGCTAACGAATCCTTTTTCTAAACTTTTGTTACATTAAAACATCTTATTTTAGCTTATTCTAATAACCTATAACCTGTAAATATCATTTGGAACCTTAAAATAAACTTGCATGGCTTTTTGGACTTGTTTTGCAAATGTTTTCATGCATAGGGGTATATATCATAACTTTCTGAAATTTATAACTAAAGGGGCTGAAAATGTCATTATTATAAAGTTATAACCATAAGGACCTATTTTACCAAGTTTCAAAGTTAAAGGTTTAAATTATATACTTATTATACAAAGGACTAAATTTGTAAAAGTTTATAAACCAAGGGTATATATTGCCATTTTTGCAAACTTAAAAATATAAAATATAATATTTTTATATAAATTATAAAAATATATATTAATATTATAAAACTCGATTTTATTAAAACCCAACACATTAATCGTTATTAATCACCGATCGACGCATTATAAAACAATTACGTTATATATTTAACGTAATTTATCATCGACTAACTTTTGAAGAAACTTAAAATCTTATCATATCACGTTACTAGGGAGCTTCATTTGAGGAGTTTCATTTGGGTATACATTTTGAAGAGTTTGGTGGATTTACGATTTAAAGTGTCTTGGCTCCTCAAACGTTTACTACATGACCTCTGAATTATGATGGCCCGAACAGTGATACAATATTCCTATAAATTAATAAATAAAAGTAATACGTTAAACTTTATAAAGTTTTGAAACATAAACCATCACACCAAGACTTGACATATTACCCCAGGTTGCGTGACGAAGCCGTTACTTTCACCTAATATACTTTTTCCATCAATCAAATTTCCTCTGTTAAGGTGAGTTTATAGCCTCGCATTTAACTTTTTTAAATGTTTCATAAACCCGCGAGGGGGATACATGCTATAAACCATAAATACAAGTGTTTTCTAAATGTATCCTATCCTGATATATTATTGCATCTGTTGTCTAAGTCCCATTATGCCAAAAGACCCCCACCATCATGGACCATTAATCACTTGCTAGTGAACGTGAATATTGTGGATAGATCTATTGGGATTGACGAATCCCGTTTGTGTTAGCCGGATATGTAACCAAACGTACTATATTTGAAATTTATAGGTATATGGCAATTACCTACACGGGGGCTATTATCTTTATATATATCATTATTGATATATACACAAGTCAGTTTGACTGCCATGAGCTTAGACGCAATAATATTATTTACCATAATAATTGTACTCATTGCAATTATTACACTTATGGGTGTATAACAACGTAACCCACTGTTATGATGACTTGTATTCAAACTATTTATCATAAACCTATGAATTTCACTTAACCATTGTGTTGACTTTTTAGCATATTTATCTTAGGTAACTAAACATTTTATGGCACGGAGTGACACATACTTGAAAATGGCTAAACTGTTATCATTCAAACTTTATGTTTGTAGATGTTGGGTCCTCTCTTTTGTAAAAACTCTGATGAATAAATGAATGATAACTAAATTTTCCAAAAATATCTCTTTTTATGAGTCGTTTTCTATGATTATGACTGTTGTACTATGAAATAATACCCAGATTAGCTTTCGCTGCTATATGTAAAAAATGGGAGTGTTATATGTGGAGACATACGTAATTACTTACAATGTTCCTAACAAGTATAAATACAAGTAAAATAAAGTCTTTCAAGGTGCTTTCCAATGCTGAAGATGTCTTCATTGTCCATTGTCTTCATACATGTACCCCGACTTGGATCTTCTTTGTTTTTACTTGAAAGAGTAACATTGTAATAGGTATGAACTGGATTAACTTATCCCCAATTCATACAACATGTTTGAAAAACTTTCTTCTTGGACTCTTTTTTGATGAAGTTTCTGAATCATCTTCCCTCCTAAACCAACAATCCTACTTTAAGCAGATTTGAAACTTTGATGTAGCGTGAAAGATCTTCTAACTCTTAGGTTTAAGTGCACATCAGAATTTGTAGAAAAAACAATAAACCACACCAAACATGACTGCTTCTTATGAGTTAACTTGGTGATTATCCATTTGGGGGAACATGCAAGAAATCAACAACATATCTTGTCACGCTTGCAGAATACTTCACACTAACGTATCCAAGGAAGTAGAAACCGTAATACCTAACATGAATCTGCCAAACTAATGGTTTATATGCCTATAGCCTTTCTTCATTGACCCGTTAAACCACACCGAGTACACATTTCTTCTCTCATGATGGTTATGATCTCTCAGAATTATCATAATTGTGTACGCCTATATACTCAAGAAGATCATGTGTGAAGAACCAATATATTTCTATAGCTCAAATCTATCCTATGAGAATCAACTATGGATCACATCGCTACTCGTTAATCCCTAAGACTAACTCTTTACCAACCCCTTATCATTCTGTTGGCTATCTGTAGTAACCACTGATGGAGAAAACCCAATAAGACGAACTTGAAACTTAAGTAAAATCCCCTAAATTTGTGACTTAAGCTTGCACTATTATTGATTGAAGAATGGTGCAGAGAGTTTGTGCTTCCAGCTATCTAAATCTCTGAGTACTTTATACCCAACATCAAAAGTATAAGAAGTACAACACCTCTTGAAACTATTCACATCTGCAACTGCGTGTGACACTAAGCACTACAACGTAACTCTATTAAGTGATAGATATACAATGTGAGCACTACAACATAACTCCTTACATCAGGTATAACTAGATAATCTAAGTCTTAATCTTAAGTCATTTGTTCTCAAACAAGTCATCTTCGATAGAGGGGTAGGAAAAAAAGAAAAGAAAGTAGAAGGAAGGCTTAAAGATGAGATAAGTACACGCCCTCGTGAAATCCAACTTCAATCTTAAATAAGTAATAACCAATTAAACCTATAGTCAGTTTGTCATTCAAGTACCAAATACTAGCCATTTTTCGTTTAGGTAAATCTTGATAAGGATCGTTTAAGTAATAAGTGATATGTTTGTTTTAGTTGATGGTTTTGGTTTAAGGATTTCATTTTCATGATAAGTATTAGAAAATTATTGGTGAATTTTTTAGTAGGACATGGATGTTTATTTTAGTATTCATTAGCAGGGTACACATGTTATACAGCTTGGAATCGGCTTATTAATTTGACAATATTCTCACTATTCCTAAATAGTCAATTTATATAGACGTTTATCGACTTTACATTCCATATATAGTCTAGACATTATAAAAATAGTACTGGACATAATATAGTAAAATACTTCACTTTAAGAGAAGACATCTTAAAACTTGTTACTCCTATAGAATTACAACGAAACTTGTTAGTTTTATCTACTAACAGTTTTGTTTCTGTTTTTTTTATTCTATACGTGCCGTCTTAGCCGATTTCATTTTGCATTCTGTTTCTGACTGTGCTCGTTTTTAGATGTAGAACGTGAAGTGACTGGTTTTGACCTATCTTTTTTTATTTCAACCTTAGAAACTATCTTAGCCTTTAAATCTTTGTTTTTGTTTAGCGGTGTGACACATACTAGTTTCTCTAAGGTTGCAGATCTGTCAAACTTAGTGTTCACATTCTTTTCCTTTTCAACAAGTTTAAGCTTTGCTTTGAGTTCAGAAATTGTCATCAAAAGATCTTGATTCTCAACACGCACATGAGCATAAACATAAGTCTTTTTTATTAACATTCTCAATCAATACATTGACTTCTTGTTGATGTTGAACCCATGTTGCTTTGATTGAGTTAAAAAGCTTTTGAAATTCAAGTTTAATGTTTTCCCTTTCTTGAACATCAGATTCAACTTGAGTTTTTAGCAACACGTTTTTATTACTCAACTTTGTCATCCTTGACTTCCAAGAGACATCACAAGCCAAATTTTCTTTTTGATGTTGTAAGATCAAGATTAACGTATTGAGCTTCAGCTCGTTTGAAATCATTTTCAAGAATCTTAATTCGTTGTTCCATCGTGGCTTGGATATCTTTAGTCATTTGAAAATTTCTCTTTTTCAAGCATTAATATCTCATTTTTCTGTTTCTCAATAGATATCAGCACATAATCCCTAATTTCTATTGACAAAGATGTTTCCAAAAGTCAATCAATTTCATTTTGAAATTTTTTATCTTTTTGAGATTGGTTCTCAACTTTCTTTTCCATTGACTCAAAAATATCTAACATATCCTGTACTTCTTCTGTTATTTCTTGTTTAATTTTGTTTGAGAATCTTCTTAATGAGACAGACATCAGAACTACTCTAGTTTTGTAAAATTGTCTTAACACATCTTGATCATCATATATAAGCGCTCTACTTCTATCTTTTAGAAGAATTTGATCAATTTTTGTTCGTAAATCACCAATAGACTTGTCCAATTTTACATATAATTGTAGAAATTTATTTTCACTAGGCATCTTTTTCAAAGGTAAATCCGACATCCCTATGCTCGACTCAGAAGATAGAGTAGAAGTAGAAGGAGTTGAAAAATATGTTTGTTCAATAGAAATTTCTTGTTGAGGAACAAATGTTTCATAAAGAGCATTTAATTTCTTATAATTTAGTTGAATCATTTATCTTAATTTAATTGACTTTCCTACCGTCCTTCAAAATCAGGAGAAATCAATTATTATTTAGATGCTTTGAAGTCTTTCACCATCATACATTTTAGGTTATGCTGCAATAGCTTTCTTGAGACGTTCTGGATTTTGATAACCCAACCCAGCTTTTAAGAAAGGGTGATAAACCTTGTTTGGTTTTTTCCCAAGCATATGAATTGTTTGAATCGATTGTCCCATCTTGTAAATAATCCGATCACGAGAACTGAGTTTTTCTTTAAGATCCACAATATCTTCAAGATATTTGTTTTCTCTTGTTTTAAAAGCCTTTTTGGATAACTCAGTTTCATATCGTATTCTGACAGTCGTATTTTCGAGTTGAAAAAAATTCAATTTGAATATTATCTTTTTCTTTTATAAGATTATCAATTTTGTCTTTGTCAACACATATTTCTTGTTCCAACTCTTCATATGCTTCTTTGTAATTTAAAGATTGAACTGGTTTTTTGTCTAGTGTTTTTACCCGTTCCTTACATGTCTCAAGTTCTTTTTGTAGCAATGCTTTTTGCTTGTTCGGTTCATTATTCAATCTACGTTGATTTTTGGCTTCTTCTTGAACATTGTATATCAGAGAATCGAGAGCAACAGATTGATTATGGGCATTTGAATCATGTTCATCTATTCCACCATTATTATCTACATAAGGATCATTAAATATGATACTAGAATCAATTTGATCATCATCAGATGTGGTCATAACAGTTTTGAGTTTCACATAATTTGTATGTTCATGAACACTTTTGAACGCATTCCACTTATGGGATTGATTTGTGAAACATTTACCTCATTGATAGTCTCAGCATCATGTTTTGGCTCAGCGTCAGCTTTGATTCCTGTTGGTTGAATACATGCCATCATGATTACTGCTGCATTTAGCTCTTCTAATGTATTATCTCCATAAGCATTGTCTAGCATGAAATCATTTTCTTCTTCATTAAGGTTGCCTCCAGCTTCATCTTTCATCGCCAGCAACATTTGTTCATTGAAATACTTTGGATCACAAACTCTAGGTTATGGACAATCACGAGCATAGTGGTCTTTTGCGTTGCAGTTGTAGCATTGAACATTTATAAACCATCACACTAAGATTATCCATTTATTAAATTAGATGCACTGTAATATCCATCTATTAAATTATATGCACTTTATATACCACCTTCTTATAGGGAAATTTTTGCTTTATCTCATTATGCAACGTAACTTGTATCTCTAAAGTAAACAAGCTCACGCAACCTCTACCAATGCTATCTATATCTATGTTTATATCATGTCAACATCCTAATATGTCAAGTTTAAATCTTAATATCATTTTTACCAAGTACATTATCCATTTAACGTACTTTTCAAAACATTAGTTTTTTCTTCAAAAACAAGCATTATACGTTAACGTTTAATCAAAACCCTATTATAAGTAGGATATACAATATAAACTGAATGTACAATATTCAAAGCATGCGTACATATATCAAGCACCACATTTGAATATCTTTTTCCGCTCTAAATCAATTTTACATCTTTCAAGCTTATGTACAAGTCAATAGAAAATCGTATTAATAGAAAAAATGAGTGATAAGATTGAAAGAAATATGTGCAATTTAAACCTAATAAAAGCAAAGACTAGAAAGTCAAACTAGGTCATTTTACCTCCAAATTCATTCTAGTTTCTTACTACCACTTTAACACAAGGTACAGGCACCTAATGCATGACTTTTAAACCTTAAACATAAACCCCAAATCCTTTTTAAAATCTAATCTAAAACCCTAAACCCTAAATGAAACCCTAAAACCCTAATTTCACTTTAAACTTAAAACTAAACCCTAAACCTTAAAACTAAGCCTTAAACCTTAATCTTAAACCCTAAACCTTAATCCTAACACTAATTCTAAATCCTAAACTATCTTAAACCCTAACCCTAACTTGAATTTAAAAACCAAAAACCCTAAACCGAACCAAAAACTAACCTGTCACCCTTTATTTCATTTTTACCCATTTTAAGCTATCAAGCACCTCCATTACATCACCACCATGTCACCAAGCAGCTTATAAGCACCTCTATCATCATCCTTGAGCTCCAAGTTTGGCCTTGTTACCACCTTGTCACCCCATTCTTAGCCGTGACCTCCCACCACCTTACACCATTCATATCTAGTTTTCTAGCTTATAAGAATCATCATATAGTCTCCCTTAGTCACCTAAGATAGCTAGGACACTAACCAAACATTAAAAACTTGGGCACCAAGGGTTTTGAACACTATAAATAGCTGAAACAAGCAACCCTTTCATTTAATCCTTCAAACTAAAACACACACACTCAAATAGAGTTCTAGCCATTCTCTAGCAGTAGTAGAAGATCAAGAGAAGTCCCTAAGCTCATAATAGAAGCCAAGAATTGTCACACCCCACAAAGGCAGAAACGCGAGGCGTAAATAAGAATGGATATCATCATAACACATGGTGTCTATATAGAGAATACTAAAATGAAAACTAAAGTAAAGCAAAGACACAAAGTGTCATAACAATACCCAAAACCTGATGGTGTCTTTATTAATGAGAAAGAGGTATCGTCAATAAATGACATGCAAAACATAAACCAAATAATCCATGCAAACGCATTTATTCAAACAGAAAACATAAATAAACTCCAAGCATTCTACGGTCTCTTCTAGCCACTTCGCTCTATTTTAGCACCATTAAGCTCACCTGAAAATGATGCTTAAAATGTCAACATAAAGTTGAGCGAGAATCATAGGTTTACGACATACAACAAAATCCAAAATAAACTTTCAATTAGCTGCTGCAATTACCAAAACAATTCATGACAACATGTAACAACAACGGGATGGAACGTGCCCACGATCCACAATCATATCATCTACATATTTGCGCTACATGGCCTCATATTAGCTCACGCAGTCTTACCACCGCCACATCTCGTTTTGCATATTGGGATCCACAATACCAAACATATCATATCGTAACACAAAAGGGACGGAACGTGCCCATGATCCAATGCAACAACATTACTTCACATGGGTAGGAACGTTACCCCCAATCCAATACACATAACTACAGCAAGCTTAAAAATATTTTAACACGACGACAAGACAAGCATCATTCTCACCCCAAAATAACATGAGAAAAAGGGGCTATGAAACTTACCTTTGCTTAGCTTTCCAAAAGATTCCAACAAAAAGTTTCACAAATAACTAGCACAAATCTAAACAACAAAATAACTCGTGTTACATGCTACTAAGCCAAAAGCTTAATGCACATGTAACAATCATATGATGGATGTCTAAGATGTTTAGTTACCCTCACGGGTCACCCCGACACCATGCCCAACTTTCACCACTTCATTACCAAGTTTCACTAGTTAGTCATAATTTGTTCAAAACTGCAGAATTTTAACGTGACTTAACGTACTCAAAACCTCTACTTACTGACCTCCATAATTCATACCAAAAATCACCTACGTTCATTAATGAGTATATTAACTACCTTAGGATTCCCAAGAGCCATTTACATGCATAAGTACTCCTAAGAAAATCAAACCTCAAAACAGTCCCAATTCGGATCTGTTTGCACACTAAAAAGTTTGGACCTAAAAACCATACTTAGACTCCAAATAAGAAGCTCTACTTTGGGGGATTTCTAATAGACACATAGAATTAAACTCCTGTATAAGGTATAAGCTAAATTCAAAATTTAAGTGGGGGTTTTACACCTCGTAATCTGCCCTATATCAGACCCGTATTTACTGTTTTGACCACTTTTCTCGTAACCAACATTTGAATGACTTCCTGACCTTAAAAACTTTTGAGGCCGGATGTTCTAGAAACTAGACTCTCTAAGCTACGTCATAGACACCGGAAACTTGACAAAAGCTATTACCATCATTGAGATATTAGCCAAACAACACAGCCTTAAATTCTGCCCCAATCTAAATCAAATTCTAACGCGATCTAAACCCTAACGAATAAACCCATATGATCCTAATTAAACCCTAATCATTATAACATGTTTATTATATCATTAATTACAGCTGTTATAAAACCCTAATTTATCCATCATAATAATTTGTTACATGATTTAAAGAATGATTAAACAAAAGCTTAATTGAACATACCTAAACCTTGAATCTTGAAACACTAAATCACCAACTTGTTCTTGATAAAAAAAATCTTTTTTTTGTTGAGGATTTTGGCTGGGAACACAAAAATACAAGGGGAGGAAGGTTTTTGGTATTTATAAGCTTTACAATGAGGTTTAGGATATATATCTTTTACCAAATTTTAATTAGAGTAGGATTTGTTTTTCTTTTTTTTCTTCCTTTCTTTTTGGCCGATTTCCCTTTTAGATATATATTTTTTTTATTTTATTTATTTATTAATAACTTAATTATTTGCATTACCTTAAGTTTTTATAAAAACCTTAGCTTACTTGCGCATACCTTTTTGTTTAAACGCAATTTACTAGACTTTTAAAAATAAATAACTTTTTATATTTATCAACCCTAACTTTCCAAAAATAAATTTTTTATTTCTTTCATATTCTAACTACTAGAACCTAATCTTATCCTAATATTACTAACACAAAAATACATATACGTATAATTACTTACACAATTAACGCGAAACCGCTTCAATCACCAAAATCATTTCCATGTCACTAAAAGTGAACGAAATGAACTCCACAAAATCCAACATAAATCCAATCACAATGAGACGATCACGCTCAATGGATTGATTATCAAATCTCACATATCCCACACAACACACATAAACACGTATAAACACATATAACACATAACCCACTCATTGCAACAGATACATAAGTCAACACTAATAGTTTGACTAACCTGCTCAAGTCATGGTTGTCACAGTATCCCCTCCTTTAGGAAATCTCGTCTCGAGATTTATCTAAAAGGTTCAACTCTATCGTTACCAAACAATTAATCGAGGATACTTTTCTTTCAAGTAGTCCTCCCATACCCATGTTAACTCAAAGTTACACTTTGAACTCCAACTAACTTTCACAAGATATCTTACCGATAACAACTTTGCCTGCTCACAAAAGGGTACACATAGCAGCATAACCGCTCTAAACGAAAAGAAACATCCAACTACCTGAACCTCGCTCGTCATTGAGGAAACTCGTCAAAAACCTGAAGTTGCGTAACAACGTCATTTACAACCCGGTCTCGCAACTCATCAAACATGAACTGTCTTGAAACAAAGTTATATGTTGTTACAAGGCCCACCGTTTTTTAAGAATCGGCTCGACTTCGAGTTTATTCATAAAATAACTTTAACCAAAATCACACAAAAACATCTAAGGGCTTACTAAGGTCTACAAGAAACCTTACGTACCCAACTTCAACTAAAAACTCCCAATGATCCCTTGCTCAACGAACAACTTCATATGGTCTTCGCTCTCCCAAGTGAACTCGGGACCACGCTTTGAATTCCAATGAACTTTCACAAGCAAAATCCTACTACGCTTTAAACTCTTAACTTCACGGTCCATTATCTCTACAGGTTCCTCAACAAAACAAAGAGTTTTGTCAACCTTAATCTCGTCCAATGGCACATACAAACTAGCATCGGCCAAACACTTCTTTAGGTTTGACACCTGAAACGTGTCATGTACTCCACTCAATTCCTTAGGCAATCTCAACCGATAAGCTACAGGACTGATTCTTTCAAGAATCTCAAATGGCCTTACATATCTCAGTGCTAACTTAACCTTTTTCCCAAAGCGAATTATGCCTGTCTAAGGTGACACTTTTAGCATAACCCGATCTCCTACCTCAAACTCTAACAGTTTGCGCCTATTATCAACATAGCTCTTTTGACGATCTCTCGCCGCTTTGAGCTTTTCTTTTGTCAGTACTACCTTATCTGTCGTATCTAGTACTAACTCAGGACCAGTCAAACTACTCTCTCTAATCTCTGCCCATAGAACAGGCGACCTACATTTCATTCTATACAAAGCTTCAAACGGAGCACACCAAATGCTCGAATGATAACTACAACCAAAATCAATAACACATGCCCTCATTATATCTTCCCAAAGTCTGAATCATACGTTCACTTTGTCCATCCGCTTGAGGATGCTAAGCAGTACTCAAATCCAATCGTGTCTCTAACACTTTCTGCAGCGTCTGCCAAAACCACGAGGTAAATCATCCATCTCAATCTGAGTTGATCATCACCAGAATTCCATTCCTTGCTATTATCTCATCAATATAAATCTTTGCCAACTTTACATCTTGAAATCTTCTAGTATAGCTAGAAAATAAGCTAACTTGATCAGTCTATCGACCATCACCCAAATCACATCATACTCACGACTTTGATCTTGGAAATTTAGTGATAAAATTCATGGTGGTTCTATCTCATTTTCACTCAAGTATCTCAGGCTGTTGCAGCAAGCCAAAAGTCTTTGACATTGCAGTCTTCACCTCTTAAACAAGTCCAAAATTTGCTAACATAGATAGCTAATCCTTCTCTATTCATGGCCACCAATACATGTCTCCAAGGTTATAGTACTTCTTATCCGCTCCCGGATGTACCAAGTACCTTGATGCATGGGCCTCGTCCATTTCACTTCCTACCAATGGAACCTAAATACGATCCATAAAATACAAACTCTCGTCTCCTTTTCTTTCCATCTGTTGATCTAAACCATGTAGTATTTCTGCGAGTACGTTCTCTTGCTTGAACGCCTCACTTTGGGCTGTCAGTATCATTCCTCTTACTCCATACTGAATAGTCATAGCCATCGCTCGAACACGTCTAGGTTTCACTCGTTCCTTCCTACTTAACGCATCAGTCACCACATTTGCCTTACCTGGATGGTAGCGAATTTCATACTCATACTCACTATACAATTTAATCCATAAGGTACTAACCATCATCTGCCCTCTTTTCCATTTGTTGGTCCAGGTCACGCAGCATTTCTGCTGGCGCGTTCTCTACCTTGGACGTCTCACTTGAAGTAGCCAATATCTTGTCCTTAACACTTGACTGGATAGTCATGGACATTGCTCTTACTCGTCTTAGTTTCACTCTCCCTTTCTACTCAACGCATCAACCACTACATTCGATTTATCGAAGCGTCACACAAATCATTCTTCAAAGTCTGGAAAGCCTCTTTTCGTTCTGCGCCCCACTCATACTTCTGATCCCTCTCAGTTAGGGAAGTAATGGGTTTAACAATCTTAGAAAAGTTTGCGATGAAACGTAGGTAGGTAACCTGCCAATCCTAAGAATAATCATATCTCGGATGGTGTCGTAGGTACTTCCCAATTCTTCACTGCGGAACTCAACTTGTCATTGCGGTGGTCATTGACAAGTCTTCTGGAAACACATCAATAAAGTCTCGTACGACGGAAATATCACTCAATTTCAGTTCATCTACCTTTGCGTTCATTAAGGTTTTCACGACTCCTTGAGTACGTTCACCATAAACCCGAAGTATCCCATCACCTTCTAACGGTATCCTAACCACCTTCTCATGACATACTTTCGCAAACTTCCTCTTGGACAACCGGTCCATTCCCATAATCACATCAAAGCTTCCACAACTCAACGAACTCCAAGGGTTACGAACAATCAAATAGGATAACAAACGAATATCGAGTCAAAGGCTAGAATACATATAGGGGATTCCACATATGCAAATAGCCGTGGATCAAATGACATAAGAATCGTGAAAACGCAACGAAAGATAACCAACAAGCGTACCACGACAAATGAACACATAAAAAAAATCAATACTAAAGACGGAAATTCTTATACCAATTTTTGACTTTACTCGAAAGACCAAATTAAATAATGTTTTTATAAAAAACAGTTTAAATTAAGAAAGTCAATTTACGTATAAAAAAAATCATTTTAAATAATAATAAAATTGTCTTAAATGTAATCTTTGAAAAATTCATTCTGGTTGTCATAAAAAAATCTAGAGATGGTTCTCTAATGGTATATCATACCTTACCACTATGAATCACTTTAAACCTGCTTTTTATAATAAAAAAAAATCTATTTTACAAAGATCATTTTATACACAGTTTTACCAAAACACCAACCAATCCTCCAAAGGATTTTTATAAATTAGACATCAATATAAAATATGTTACTCAGTTAAAAGGACACCATAATACCAAAAGGGATCGTAAAACACCGTACCAACTCTAACACAATTCTATTGTTTGAAAACGAAAGAAAATGCCAGAAACCATATACTCAAAATAAAATCAAACGAACTCGTACAAGAAAACTCATGCAAGACGTTACGTACTCAAAAGAAAACATAAGGTCTTATCCAAAATAATGATCGACAAAAAACTAAAAGCCAACGATACTAAACATGACGGCCAAAGGGTTACGAAAACCTAGGAATACTGTAACCAAGGGGAGTATATTGATTCACATAATAATGTTAGGAACAATTAGTGCTTAAAAGAAACGTTTGATAATGAGTATTCAATGCAACGAAAGAACTAACAAAATAAGCCTACATACGGAAGAGCAGATTCCGAACAACCAACATACATCGAGACGTCAAATAGGAAAAATCAGGTATCCTTACTAACAAGGTACGATGAAGGGATGCTAAGCTTAGACTTAGGAAGTTCAAACAAACAACCTAGCAAACGAGCAACCTCTATAAAAGCAATACTAGGTATCCGCAAATACTAGATGGCAGGGAAACTTACTATCTATACAACTCAGCTTAACATATCCTCCAATTAGGGTAAGAGAATAATTCTCTACCCATACCACCATCCTTATCATGAATGCACATATAAAAAAACATATTACACTACCACCTTATAACCAAACATAAATAAATGCAATCATGGTCACAAGTCTACGTGTGTGATGCCTTTATAATTATGTTGGCCACCATAATTATAAGTGCCTCCTTTCACACGTGTACTTACTTCCAAGATTACCTATATCAATCATAATTCACATATAAGCACATATACCACATTGCACATCTTAAACCACTCAAACTTAACACATAAAAGATGCTCCATCAAATAACTACTTACTTATATCAAATTGAAATCGAAACGACATAAAGGAACGAATGTCTCGCGGCGACTTCCAAAATACAAAATATCCAAAAGAAATAATCAATAACAACATGACGAGGTAAAGGACGGGATAAACTTATGCTGGGCCTTACTTGGGTTTGAATTTTCCTCCACAAGAATCACCCGACTCCTCGGGTCTAACCCTATTACGCACATCCGACAAACGATCAACTATCCTATCTCCTTCGGTTCCACAAGAGGCTCCCCTTATGGATCCTTATAACGCTTAAGTCTAGTTGGGAAAACGGTTCCCAACGAGACTTTTTATGGGTGAGGGAAAACATAGCTAAAATACTATGAAAGTAATACATATTATATCAAATAATGGTAGACGAAATAACTAAATGAAAACTTAACAAAATACGACATATATAAGCTATGCAAAAATAGAGGGGAAGCATAGCAGTTATAACATTAAACACTTAAGCCCTAAATGCATCAACAGTGATGGACCCTAAGTTTTGTCTAGGCTCAACCTCCTACTTCTCTTATCAACAAATGCTCTGTTACAATCTGTACACTCGCCAACGACCGAAACGCATGGCGTAACGAGAATGGCTATCATCACAACACAATGGAATCTATTTAGAGAACATAATATTCAATAAAATAAACATAACCTTAGACACAAAGGGTCATTGAAAATACCCAAATAACATATGATAATTCAAGGCGTCTCTTATATTGAAGTTTAGAGGTTCTCGCCTATATTGTACATTAAACACCTAATAAGCTAATTCAATAACCAACATTTATCATCAAACAATGCAAAACATTAACTAGGGAGTTACTCTAGCTAATGCTAACCCTAAGTATCTCTCGAGCCACTTACACTTATTTTATTTCTATGTGCCTACCTAAATGATGCTTAAACGTCACCATAATGTTGGTTAGAGTCATAGGTTTAAGACATGTCAATAACACGCTTTGTAATTACTGTGATAAATAAAACATAGCATAGCAGGACATACAATGAACTATCATTACGAGCTTAACATTGCATTCAATCAAACCATGTTGTGTCGGTCACGCTAAACATCACAAAACAAGGAACGGAACAAGGTTGTTTTGCCCATAGATCCACAAACAACATAAGTCATTGTGAGAGAATGATGTCCCCAATTCCAGACTCTTGGTACCATATCCACACAATATAACAAGGAGTTGATCACCTCCAAGGATCTTACCCATAAAGTAGGCGAAGACTTTCCAACAACATACACATGCAATGAGACGGTCACGCTCAAGCACAACAAAATACAAAATATATAAGCTATGCAAAAATAGAGAGGAAGCATAGCAGTTATAGCGTTAAACAGTTAAGCCCTAAATGCATCTTACCTAAGGACATAGGTTTTAGTCTAGGGTTAACCACTACTCTCCTATATCCAATATAGGCTCTGTTACCAATCTTGTCACACACCGCCATGGAGGAAATCCACGAGGCGTATCGTGTACGGATATCGTCACAAAAACAATGGTGTCTATATAGAGAAACTAATATGCATGAAATAAACATAACATAGACACAAAGTGTCATGAAAATACCCAAAATAAATCGATAAATTCAAAGGCGTCTTATATTGAAGTACCTAAGCAAATCAATAACCAAACATTTTATCATCTAAACAATGCAAAACATAAACTAAGGGAGAAACTCCGCAATGCAACCTAAGGTCTCTCTCTAGCCACTTCTCTCTATTTTTATTTCCATGATGCTCACCTAAAAATGATGCTTAAATGTCAACATAATATTGGTGAGAGTCATAGGTTTAAGACACGCTAATAACTCGCTTTGTAATTACTGTGATAAATAAAACATAGCATAGCAGGACATACAACGAACTATCATACAAGCTAACATGCAATTACATCAAACCATGTTGAGACGGTCACGCTCAACATCACATGTGTCCCACGATCCACAAACAAGGGAACGGAACGTGTCCCACGATCTACAAAAATGAGACGATCACGCTTACTATTAACAATCCATAACAATGAGACGGTCACGCTTACTACTAACAATCCACCAATGCCTTGAGACAGTCACGCTCAAGCACAACAGTCTATATCACATTAGCAAGTAGCACATAACATACAATAGTCTCGTATAGCGCATGCCTCATTTAAAAACTAAATTATCACAGAGATAACTAAAACATTTATTACTCTTAGCATCATTTTCACCCCAAGAAAAACATAAGCAAAAAGGGGGCTATGGGAAATCACCTGTATGCTTTGCAGCTTCTACACAATCACTAGCACAAATCTTTACAATCTAAATCAAAAAATGTGTACATGTGACCAAGCAATTGCTTTTGCCATGTAACAATCATATGATGGATGTCTAAGGTGTTTAATTACCCTCATGGGTCACCACGACACCATGCCCAACCTTAACCAACATGTTTACACACTTTTCCAAAGTCTTACAATTTTCCCAAAAATGCAAAATTTTAACATCACTTTACCATTTTATAAACCATTCCTACTGAGCTTTATAAATTTTACCAAAAATCACAGGTTCAATAACATGAGTCTAATAACTTCTTGATTTTTCCACTAATTTATTTCCACTCTTAAGTCCCCCAAATAAAATCAAACTTTTAACTACTCAGTTTTGGATCTGATCGCACACTAAAAAGTTTGGACCTAAAAACCATACTTAGACTCCAAATCAGAAGCTCTCCTTTGGGGGTTTGTTAATATACACATAGAAATAAAACTCCTGTTTAGGTGTAATAATCCTTAATTCGAATTTTAAGTAGGGGTTTTACACCTCGTAATCTGACCTAAATTTGACCGAATTGACTGCTTCTTTGACAACTTTTTCTTGTAACAAACTTTTGATTGACCATTCCCTACCTTAAAAACTTTCTTGGCTGGTTGTTATGGAAAAACTAGACTTCTGAGTACATCATAGGACACCGGAAACTTACAAATCTATTACCATATTGGGATAAACATACTGAACAACACTTCCTTATTCTGCCTTAATCTAAATCAAGTTATCTAACTGCGATTCTATACACTAACGAATACACCCATATGATCCTAATTAAACTCTAATTATTGCAATATGATTAAACATCATTAATTTACAGATTTTATAAAACCCTAATTCCATCATAATAATTATTACATGTTTTTAATGATAATTAACTTCAAAGGATTTTAGTATATACCTTAAATCTTCAAATCTTGAACACAAAACCACCTAGCTTGAAAAATAATTTTTTTCCTTCTTCTTGGTTTGGAGTATTCGCCCGATCTCTTCGAGGGGAAGGGAGAAAAATTGATTTAGGGTTATTATTGTTTAGTATTTATACTAATAGAGTCCTAATTGGTATCAAAATTGTTTCCTTTTTTCCCTTATCCCTATAACCGGCCGATTCCCCCTTTCTTTTATTTATTTATTTATTAATTACTTAATTATTTACATTACCTTAAGTTTTTATAAAAACCTAAGCTTATTTGAGTATACCTTTTTGCGTAAACGCAATTTACTAGACTTTTAAAATGACTAACTTTTTATTTTCATTAAACCTAACTTTAAAAAAAAATAGAAATTTCATTTCTTTCTTATTCTAACCACTAAAGCCTATTCATTTATAATTTTACTAACACATAAATACGTATACGTAAAAATACTTACACGATAAATCATTAAAATGCTTAAACCATAAAATCATTTCCTTGTCACCAAAAGTGAACGAAATGAATTTAACCAATCTCACCACCATTCCGATCTCATTAAGATGATCGCACTCAATAGATTGACTACCAATTTCCTACATAATTTACATAAACGCATATAAATACATATAATCACATACACCATATATTGCAACAGATTCACAAGTCAACACTAACGGTTTGACTAACCTGCTCAAATCATGGTTGTCACAGTCGAGTTATGTGAATTCCAGAGATATATACAAGTGTATATGATAGCAATGCAATAAGTAAATAAGTAATCTACAAAGTATAAACAAGTAAGGATAGGAAAGATCAAACCGATGACACAATAATTTATAGTGGTTTGGCTACGAAGCTCCTCTTCGCCCTACTCCACTCCTCAAGTACCCAACTTGAGAGTTTTATTCACTATGTCAACAAGCTCCCTTTAGACGAAGAAAACCGTATACGTCACTTACACTTTTTCTGATACTAAGCTAAATACTGAGTTCTACTTCGAGATAGAACCAATCTAACACACTATGTATTTTACAGCCAAAATACTAACCTATCATACACATATGATAAACACAACACACAACATAAGATATATAAGATAAATGATTATCACAATCCTGATGACACAACCAAACTAATAACACTTGAAGCTTCACGTCTTCGTTAGTGTTCTTCACTAAAGAGTGGAATAAGTTGATCACTTGTAATGGATTATGAAACAAGTATAATGATCAAAGAATATGAAAATGAGAAAAGCTAAAGAGAAAAATATTTGTGAAGAGTTGTCTAAAATGAAGACTTAAGGTTGCTATTTATAGGCAACATTTGAAATTCAAAATCTGTCCCAACCAGCTGGTCGCACGGATCCACGGATCCACCATACCCTGGATCCGTCCTTTGGTTTTGCTGGATCCGTGGGATGCAGCTGGGACAAATTTTGTCTTTTTGTGATTAACCCCAAATCTTAACAAAATATTCTTATGTACTTAAAAATCAGATTTATTAGATTCTTCTAGAAGGAAAATATTTCTTAACATGAATAAGGAAAGATTTTCTAGATTTGGGAAGATTTAGAAAGATTGTTTTCACTTATGGTTAATCCTATTTTGTCTTACATGATTAATATAACTAGCTTATAATTAATCATGTGTTTACTTAAAATCATTTGATTAGAAAAGATTTATGCAAATGATTAAGTTTAGATGCAATAGTAAATATTTTTCTTTGATCATTAACTAAGTTTAATAATGTCATATTCATACCGTAAGTGTTTTTTCGTCTTCAAGTAAACTTTAGACTAAATAACTTGTTTACGTAAACTTTTACCTAGTATGACATTATATTTGTTATTATCAAAACATGAAGATCATTAAATATAAATATCTTTTTTGCGCGAATATTTGTATTCACATGCTTGTTTTTTTGGGAATAATTGAACTTTTACTTATGTGAAGCATCGTATAACTCCATACCTGTACGCTGCTCATAGGGTGTGCATAAGTGTTTAATCGTTCACCTCATCCGTGATATATTTAGCCTATAAAGACATAAGATTCAAGTAGATAAGAAACATGTACGCATACATAAACTAATGTGCATAAAGGATGCTCGACTTACCAACGCTCTCATTTCCTTCTTATCAGCTCCTCCAACGGAGTCAACTGAAACGTTTTGTCCTTTTTGTTGATGACACCCATTCTCTTGATTGCAACGTATTACCTTTGTGATTCTTACTGCTTCTTTGACAACTACCATCCCTATCAACCCGCAATCAAAGTCGTTCCATATCAAAAAAGTAATTTCTTGCTGTCAAATTTTCTTTAGATAAAATTCTGTGAGACAACCTGCATCGTATAGTAGCACTTCATTTGTTATTGTTTTAGATCATGTCGCATATTAAAACGTTGGTCCCAAATTTTTACATAAGTTTATTGAATTAGAAAAGCTATAGTTTATATATAATTTCATCAAGCTTCCAATAAACACGATTGATGGTACAACATCTATAAATCTATAACCTTGTCATATCATCATAATTGATAAAATTCAGATAACAAATTTTTTAAATCCATATATAATGAATATCCAAATTGACACTAATATTACCTTCTCGGCCTTCTCTTTCTCGGATTTTAACTTAGCCTCCTATAATTTTTTCTTTTCCAACTGCTCTTTCTCCATT
Organism: Tanacetum coccineum; assembly: GCA_026074375.1. Lineage (NCBI taxonomy): Eukaryota > Viridiplantae > Streptophyta > Magnoliopsida > Asterales > Asteraceae > Tanacetum > Tanacetum coccineum. The sequence continues at coordinate 35,754 of BQNB010052661.1, forward strand.
TTGTTCAAAAACCAACAACAACACATCCGGTTTACCCGCCATTGAAATAAAGGTATAGATATGATACTTAGAATACCATCGCTTCAAAATCTCTTTTTCTACTTTTGTATTAATACAATATGGTATCCGTTGATTTTCTGCCCACAAATGTCTTTGTTACTATAATGCTGCACACCGGACGTCTTCTTCCTCGTTTTTCCTTATAGCTCCAAATGGCATACCATATACAACCTATGAATCTTACCAGGATTTATAGACATGCATGCTGTAACACCCCTAAATTGGGTCACAGCAGAATTATGTCTGGGAGCATTACTTCATGAGTACATTGCACAAGATATGAGAGAACGAACTTTAAATATGTCGTTTAAAAAGTAATCTTGTAAAATTTGGACTCCAATGCACATCAGTTATGTCAAGCATCCTATTCACCTGAGAAATACATGCTTAAAAGTGTCAACATAAAGTTGGTGAGTTCATAGGTTTTTGTAAGTATAAATGTTAAAATCAAAGGTTTATAAAGTGTGTATAACCATTTCAATCCTTATAATAGTCACAAAAATGTAATTATAAATGTTGAAATCTAAGGTTTATAAAGTGTGTATGGTCATTTCAATCCTTATAATAGTTACAAAAATGTAAGTATAAATGTTGAAATCAAAGGTTTATAAAGTGTGTATGACCATTTCAATCCTTATAATAGTCACAAAAATGTAAGTATAAATGTTGGATCAAAGATTCATAAAGTGTGTGTGACCATTGTAACACATACAATAGTCACGAAACTGTGATTATGACTGCACTAAGTTCATGACACTTTGGCTCTGACGTGTATGTATGCCAATCTTTTCAGGCACTGTAAGTGTTCATGTAAATGTAGTTCAATGTTTCTGACATGGTATACGTCCGTTTGTTCAATCCGTCAAACTAGTGAGCGCTACTCACCCAGACGGGAATGTCAATCCTAAATAGATCTATTTTATAACATTCGCGCTTACTCCACCGTAATTTACAGTTCATGCCACTTAAGCTAATCCGTAATCATTTGAGTGAAAGTAAAGTTGTTGCGTCCATAAGTGAAAACAAGTGATGTATCCCACCGCGAGATATGTAAATGCGTATGTAAACGAGTTTGTAATCAATCATGTAAATGAGTTTGTAAGTAAGTTATGAAAACAAGTATGTAACAATTTGTAAATGCGCATGTATTCTCACCCCAAAAAGTGTTAAAGTATATGTAAAACAAGTAAAACGTGGGGCTATAAACTCACAAGGTCTTGAAAAGTAATCGCATTGTTATAAAATAAACAAGCATGTAAACGAGCAAATAAACAAGTTTGTAAACGAGCATGTATTCTCCCCTAAAATAGTTCAAAAGAAGTAAAATAGGGGCTATGAGACTTGCCTCAAGTGAATGTATCGAATGTAGTAACAATTAACAAAGAATATCGTCACGAATAGCCGGAATGCTACCTAATTAATTATAGGTCGCATAAGTACGATGTATTTAAAATAAATACAACAATGTATATTATAAAGTTATATCACCACCTAATAGTTTTAGCTTAATTTATAAATGTTGAAACAATAGTTAAATCGTGCTTGTTAAATAAGTGTCCAAGTATATGCATCTGTAAAAATATTATTTTTGTCCAATAATTGATTATTTGTTAATAACACTTGATTAAGTATTCTTATTGTTTATATAATAACATTATATAAATAGTTTAATTGTTTTATGAAATCATATTTATAAAGTTAAAAACATGTATAAATATTATATAAGTAATACTACTTTATTTCTTACGGTTTTTATAGCCCAAACAGACCTAAAAACACTCGTACACCTTATTTTAAAGTTCCAACAGCTTTATATGTTTTTATAAAAATGCATAAAATTGTTTATAAAAGTTAACTAGCTTTTATAATTTTTAGTTAAATATCTATACACTTCTAGTCTCCGAAAACTTGATGCATTTAGTAAAACATCATTCCGAACAAGTTTGAAATTTTACACTTTAGCCGAATCAGAACCGAAAGCCCTCAAAAACACCGATTTCAAAGTTCACAGTTTCTCGCAGCAGCTTTATAAAAGCTGTGAAAATAATATATAGTTTTGAAATCTTTAAAAATACATAACTTTCTCGTTTTAAATCCGTTTTTCGAGTTCTTTATATGTACAAAATCGTGTCAAAATAATCTCATAATGTTATGCTTATAAACTATATAAAAATTTAAGCAGAAACTGTGAACATAAACTGTTTTATATAAAAATACTTTTATATAAATTTAATTACCAAAATCTCATAAAATTCATATCTCCTTCGTTATAGCTTTGTTTTTTAAGTTTCTTATATATTTGGAATCGTCTTGAAGCATATTATATTAATATCAGGTTTATACTTTGCATAAAAATTTGTGCTAATCCACAATATACAAACTGTTTGAATTATATATTTATAAAACTTTTTTTTATAAAATTTACCATGATTTAATTATTATAAGTCCTTTAACTTGTCCAATACAACAATATGTGTATAATTAAAGTCCTTCAATTTAGGTCTAATATGTCCAAATAAAATTTCCAAATAATTATTTATTTATAAACTATATAAATAAATTTGTAATAATTAATTCAACAATTAATTATATAAATTGTCCAATACTTATAATATACCAAATAAATTATGTTCTTGCATTCTAACATATTTTAAACATCTTTTTACCATGAATATGTATTTTCTTAATTTTGTATAAACTTGTTTTATTTTATAAACTTTATAAAATAATAACTAGATGGTGATTTAACAATATAACAATTATGTATGAAATGATTATGAAAGTGTAGGGATTATGATAGACCTTATGTGAATGAATGAAAAAAGAGATGAGCACAATCAAACCCTAATCTTCAACCAAAAATCCTTATTTTTTATCTTGAAAACCCTAATTCTTCTTCTTGTAAACCCTTGATTTTATGAAACCCTAGCTTTGAATTACCCTTGATATATCTTAGATATCAACCCTAAACACCCTTGTATACTTGTATTGTTGTAGAAATGAGACTTATGAAATTTCTTTAGCACCCTAATTGAGCCGTGGGTTTTAGTAAGCAAACAAGAGAGAAAAATTTGATTTTTGCAAGTAATGAGAGTGTGTGAATGAGGCTTGCATTAGGCTTGTATTTATAGTCAAAATATCTAGATACCATCTTGGCAAAACCAAGGACTTAGAAGTGGTTTAAGTACAAGTGCTCTCCTCCTCCCTATGTGAATTAGAAGTGATATTGTGTAAGGATGTAGTACTTAAGCACATGGTAATTTCAAAGATGTATTTTGAATATCATTTATGTTGGTTAAGGGAGTAACCGGCCCTATGGTGTTATTTGTGTATGGTATGTGCTTAAATACACATACCTTTTACATAATAAAACGAGCTAAAAAGACCAACAATGACCAATAAATACAGAAAAATGCATTGTATTCGTTTGTATTATGAATTGTGTCTTGCAGGTAACAGATATTGCACAAAAGGACAAAAATGAAACAAATTGGACAAAACCGAGCACAGGAATGGAAAGAGTATGAGAAACAGAAGCAGAAGGCGTATTTATCTTTAATGGGCCAACCAGTACCCATTTTAATGGGCTGGGTCAGCCCATTAAGATATTAAACCTAAAACTTAAAACCTAAACCTATTTAAAAAACCTAAAGTCCAAATCCATAAGCCTAATACTAAATTTGGCCCAAGATTAAGATCAAAAGTCTAAATCATAAATACTGTCTTATAACACAAGGGTCAACACAGTCAAAATTATTGTGCTTCGTTCCCAATTTCCCCCCTTCCATTTTTACACATAACACTCGCAGGTAAAAGCCATTCACCTCCACACATGACGCACGCAGTGACGTTTTTGGCAGACCATGCTGGCAATCCTACATGTGTTAATTGGTGGATGGACGTAGCACATGATCTAAGGGCTCCAAATAATTGCTTGGGGATTAGACAAGATTAGAAGGCTAGGATTGAAGGCTTACACGCTCCTTAGGCTTTAGATCCTTCTGCTGATGACTATAAATAGAGGACTCCTTCACACAGTTTAGGTGTGTCTAGTTTTTAGCTTATTTTCTAGTGTTAGTAGCTTATTGTAAATGTTTTGCTTATTGTATTTTCTTTTGAAGCCTTGTAACTCTTTCAATATTAATAAAATTGCTATTTTACTTTTAATCATGTGTTTTGAAATTTGTCTTACCAAATAAGTAAATTCAAGCTTAGAATGTTTTGTGATACTACTTAATAAGCTCTAATAAGCTCCTTGTACTAAATAAGCTACCTTGTATTCAGTTAAGCCCTTAAAGCTTAACTGAATCATAACTTAACCTTATTCCACCCTAAATATACCTCAGCTTTATTTGGATGATAAGCTAATTTCGGATAGGCTTTTGGACAATACCAACTTGTTTTTAAACAAGCTGGAGCTTGTAAATCAGCTCCTTGCGAGCTTATTTGCCCTTGTTTAGAGCAAAGGACAGGGTATTCTTCTCTTTTTCATTTTTAGCTTAATTATCTTATTCAGCTTATGTACTTGCTTATTATGTTTAATTCTGCTTATTAGTGCTTATTCTGTCTTC
>BQNB010052662.1:9819-40382 GCA_026074375.1 Tanacetum coccineum
AGAAGAGACTTTTTATGTATATTTTTGTTAAAATGTTAGTCATTAATGACTAACTTTGCAACGAAACGATAACCCAAGGACTATTTCTATATAGTATTTACTCCGGGTTGGTTCATTAAGGACTAACTTTGCAAGTGACCGATAACCCAATGACGTTTTTTTTAAATGTCAGTCATTAAAAACTAACTTTACAACGGATCGATAACCCAAAAGACTATTTCGTATATTTTTTTCTTCGGGGTTGGTGAAAAAAATCACGAATCCCAAGAGTGTACTACTAAATGTTATATAGGGATAATATATGTGACGCTAAGATAGGATACAAAAGTAAGACACTAACATGAGTGCCGTGAAATGCATATATACATTTCACTTCCTCAATAGTATTTTAAGTTCATTTCCTTCTTAGGGGAGGTCGAAGAGGCGTAAACCCTCTTCAAGTCCTGGAGAAGGGGATAAAGAGAAGCCTTCTGATCACATCCCTTGTTCTACTCCTCTTCGAACCATAGTGGGGGTTACTTCGGATGTTTCTAGGGGTGACGGTGTGATTTCCCGTACTCAAACTTAGGGAGATAATTTGGTTGAGATTCCTGCACATGACTCTGCTAATACCACCACTCGCCTTCATGAAGAGCATCACGATGAGCACTCCGGAGTTCTTGGTAATAGAGATGGTAATTTTGATGATGATGTTAGTGACACTAGGTATGCTTTTGTTCTACATGCATCTCATGCATACAATATACATGCGTATCATATGTATGTTATGCATGTTAATGACATATAGATGTATATTGTTCTTTATCCTTTTAATCCGATTGATGGTTTTTGTTCTCATTGTTCGACAACAATAATAAATCCATCTTAGGGTTTATTGGGTTTGTTTAGTTTTCGGTTCATGACTCACGGGGTGCGTTTGGGATTTGATATAACACGTGGTGTTTGGTATGTGAAGGTAGACTAGCAATCAACTCATACTCGATTGACGTGTTTGTGTGAGCAACCGTAGAGGCGGTAATTTAACCGCTACTCGTTTCAAGTTCAAGATCAAGAGGTAAGTAAATATTTACTTTGTTATAATTATTTACTTTATTAAGTGTTAATTCTATGTGCCTTAACTAGATCTAATCCGCTGCGTACTCGTGGCTAAACTAGTTACCTAGAATGTTAAATCCCAACAGTGGCATCACGAGCCAACTCGTTTTAGCTTTATGGGTTACACGTTTTTGTTTTAATTATACGCCTTGTTTATATGCCTATTATTAAAACATATGCCATGATCTGCTGCGTTAGAAATTTTATTTATGTTTTACTAGTAAAATATGACAATAATATTAGATTCTTGCCATAAAATAAATAAAATCTGTAGATCTTGATCTTGAATTCTATTAAAAGTTAATATAGGATTAAAAGGGAAAATTAAAATTGTTAATTTAGCTTATTTGATTCCTTTTTTAATTTATGTCTATTCCTGCTATAAGACCCACTCAATCACAATAACTAGTGAATGGGGCGATCTAGGCACTTTAGCAGAAAACCTAGTGAGGGTCTTATGGTTCTCCATTTGGAGAAGACTCGCTAGAGAACTTGGGTTTTTACATGTTTACTAGTATGCTTAATGTCATCTTTTGTATTATGAATCTCAGTATGCATGATTATTTAATGTCTAATTGTTTACGCGCCTAATTAAATATGTCATATGTCTAAAAAGATGATGTTTAAGTAGTCTATTAATTTTTACACGCCTAATGCATGCTCATAGTGACCAACCATTTGTTTCGTGGAAAAATATTTTTGTGAAAAATTAATAAGACGTTAAACTAATAAAACTAGTTTTTCTTGATTTAAAAACTGGACGCTATGGACTCATGGAAAGTATGGCTCATCCAATAGAACAAACTTTAAGAGAAGTTTAAGGCGGGTTGTTTTTACGTAATTCTCTAAAGAAATAAGATTTTTAATATGCTTCGCGCTGACCTGTTTCTCCGCTTCTTTGTGCGTTCGATTGGAGTTACCTAAAGAAATAAGGTTTTTTAGAAATTTAGAGACGGCCTAGTTATGAAAATATGGTGAAATACAAGTGTCCCAAGTTCATGTTAAGTGTTCTAAGTTCATATTAAGGTGTCACAAAGAAAAGGCCAGGTGGATGATCAATTTTGCTAAATCTTATGCGTACACTATTTACTCGATGACTAAGCTATGTTGTGTAATGCGGTGCATGCATAATGAATAAGAGTATTAGTAGTATAAATATTCTTTATGTGTAATGAAAAATTTGCACCATTTGAATACGTGCAACTCTAATGTTATTCATCTCATTCTATCACTTCAAAGTTTACTTCTAGTTCTTATATAATTAATAAAGTTTTATTCTCCTTAAAATGTTTAAAATTCAATAATAACTATTGTTATATTATAACAATATGCAAATATTTAACCTGGCTTTTGTTGGACTCCTCACAAGTTGGACGGAATCAACAAACTCAAGCACATGTTCGGATCAATGTTTTAAAACCCGGGTTGACCCGGCCGGTTGAACTGTGAACCGGCTCAGAGACCGGGCCGAATATGATCGGGTTTTTGCTTGTTTGAGAACCAGATTGAATCGCCGTTTTTTTGTTGACCCGAGTTAATTAAACCGGCCGGGTCATGACTTAAAAAATATCTAACAAAAGTTTATTTTTTTGGATAAATTTTCCTAAGTTTAATTGATATTTTAAAATAATAATGATTACTGTTAATTAAAAAAGAGTTAAAACTAACTTAAAACACTTAAAACACTTAAAACTATGTCAAGCAAATACATATGCATAGAGTGTGTGAGGTGTAGTATATACATGGTCACAAATCTCTTAAGGGGTCTCAAAATGTATACCGAATGTAAATTTATACTATAAATACTTTTTACAATTGAAGTTATTTAAATCATTACATAATCTTTTGTACATTTTGAAGCACTGCTATGCAAGCACCTATGAAATGTTATCACTCAGAAAGATAGTTTATGGGTGAAATGGGTGAATATAACTAAACTTAGAAGAAAAAGCATTTGGGAGGTAAAGATTCATGATAATGATAGTGGAACTTGGAAAGTTATCCTTAACTTGAGAAGTAAAATCAAAGATAGTGTTTGGAAGAAGCTTGGTGATGGTCAAAATACCAATGTATGGTTTTGATGTGTCGTTGTGTGGTATATATTTTTATGATTTAAGTTTTAAATTTATATTTTGCCGACTTCACAAAAAATAACACTTTAATGGGCAGTGTACCCGGTCGGTGGTAGCTTCGTGGTAAGTAGGGTGTCGAACACTTGAAGCGGAGTTAAATCTCTCAAGTTATTTATATTTTGGTTGTCTAATCTAAGTTAATTCTAATCTAAGTCAAACATATGCTAATTCTATATTAGTTTTAATCCTAAATCTAACAGGTAAAATGGGGGTTTCAGCCTGAGAGACTGGCATGGGTTTGTTGGTGACTACAATCAATTCAAGAAACTTTAACCCACGCAAGCAGATTAACAGAAAATAAAAGAGCGGTCGAGCCTTATGATAGAAAACTGTATTAGCCATTATTAATCCGATTAGAAGTTGGTTTGTTTATTCAGTGCAATGATTACTTATCTCGAAGAGGCATAACATTCTTAGACTTAGGCGGGACTTCATCCTAAGACCTAGACACATTAAATCTGTCACAATTAAAGCATTCACATAAAGCATCCTTATTTGCTGATTGTAATCTATCTTAGGGATTAAAGCAATGGTGATCTTGTTAAACCCTAGCTTACCCACTTACTGCTTAATGGCAATTTATACTCTAGTAGTCCACTTGTCCAACTATCCAATGGAATCAGAACATTATTTGTTGAATTATCTAGATTCACCTACTAGTCAACATGTTCAATAAACCAAAGGCGGTTTTCGTTAACTAGTTAAGCCAGAAGCGTATCATTAGCAAGATTTTGGAAGGACAATATTTGTGATCCTATGATTCTAGATGTATAAATTACTATATGGAGAGTTATCTCGGCATCTAGATTACTTGGTCCGTGTCACTAGATCCAGTTGAATGATAGGTCGCATACAAAAGCACGTAAACAAGTATAAATTGATAAACATAAACAAACATACAACGATAAATTAAGCAATCGAGATATAAACAAAATCAAACATTCAGATCTTCATAATAATGGCTAATACCCGAAGGTATTAGCCTTCAAACATCATAATTAATACAAGAGTAATTGTTTTAGCCAAGGTAAACTAACCGAGTTAACGAATGATACCAAAAACTGAACGATTACAAAAGTATAAGAAATTACACGTTGTCTTCTATGGATTGGAATGCGTTGCAAGACCTCTTCTACTCTTTTTCTCTTCTGAAAATCGACTTTTGCGGTTTAGGTATCGAGAATATGATTTAGCACACTTAAAACTCGTTTTTGAGTTTTCTATTCATACTGTTTGGAAGTCGGTTCGATACGGCGTATCCAAGGGATTGGATACGACGTATTGGAGTTTCTTGGAGTAAGGACCACGTTTGATATCTTCAAGAATCTTCACATACTATATTTTTAATACGGCGTATTGGTCTTCTCTGGATACGACGTATTGAGCTTGTTTCCTTTGTGGTTTTTGGTGAGTGCAGGCACGGATACGCCGTATCTTCCTTGATGGATACGGCGTATTGGTAGTCAGAATTATTAATCTTCAAAATATCTTCGTTTAAGCTCTAGAATGCGCGCCTTTTGCTAATATTCACCAAGTACTCCGTAATTACTGCAATTCTCAAATATAAACGATTAATTAACAATTCTTTGCAATAATTATATAAAATGGGTTAATTACATGGGATAAATGATGCTATAAAATAGACCTTATTTGATGTCATCAAATATCCCCCCACTTGAATCATACTTGTCCTCAAGTAGCCTTTAGAAGTCTATAAAAATGTATCCCTAATAATGTTTTCCGTTAAATCATTTATTTGATCTATTACAAGTACACAACCAAACACTTCACGAAATAGGAAGATTAAAACACTCAAATTAGTCAACTAATCTATGTGGTAACATGTAACTAATTCGCTTAATTGCTCGGTCGCGATGAGTATTCTATCATAAGCTTGGCAAGGATCACATCTCTACCGCTAAAGCTAAGGAGTATCAAGTTTATAAAGGTAAATATGGGTTTATATGAGAAGGCTTATGGTTGATTACTCTAACTAATCTTTATCGATACCAATATTCCAGGAGGGCGACAAAGACCACACATACACACCCGTAACGACGGGATAGACACATGTTACTGATCACTCCTACCCCGAATAAGCTAAAGAGTAGGAATATTAGAGTAATATGGGGTATGGATCTTCTAACTTTCACCAATAGTATTAAACCAACAAGGCATATGAGACATGCATACATGGCCGTAACGACGGAATAGACATGCATGCTCGATCACATCCTCATTCGCGTAAAACCCATGGTTAATGATTAGGAAAGGGAATTAAATTGTTGTTAAATAAAAATTACGAAACAAATAGATTAAGTCTAAAATACAAGTTGCTAGACACTTTTTTCCTGACCGTTACCATGATAAAGACACAACTATTTACAACGTCTTGATCATAGATCAAAAACAACAACCTAAGTTGGCGTTCTCGTAACGGTCAACTTCCCAAACATCCCATACTTTACATACTTTACAAGGCAAGTGGCGATATCTTCCACTTTATACAATACTCTACATCGTCGATTTGTATCAACGAATAATCGATCCTTCGTGTAATTCCTTCGGTAGTTGCGAAACGATTATCTTCAAACTTTCCTTCTCTTTTTTGTTGCGATTTTTCTAATTTTTTTGATTTTTTTTGCTAACACTATACTACGAAACTCGGTGTAGTTTCACCATCTTCACGATCATAATAATTCCGGATAATTCCTTCGATAATTCTTCGTTCTTCGGACGTACCATTAATTGCGATGGTAGTAAAAATACATGAGTTTTGACTATAATATACATTTCCATTTGCGATGTGCAAATTCTTTCAACCGTACCAAAATAGACACAAGGCTCGGGAAATACAAACTTTACACTTTAAGCAACTAGCAACTGTAAAATAAACTTAATCTAACAGGGTAGGCTAAGGTGTAAAGGTGTAACGAAACAAATAATTGGTGTAGTTCCTAAAGGATTGGCTCTACGGGTTGTTCTAGGGGTATCTTACTCTTAAAGTGAGAGTAAACAAAGGGTTTATACGGGGGTTAACTAACCAGTATAGTTAGTTAATAAGCAACATGTAAAGGCAATTTGGTTGTAATCCTAAAATTTACCAATTTAAACAAGTTACTCCATCTAAATTCATAGTACTTATCACTGCGGTCTCGAATAGATATACCAAGCCAAGTTCTAAAGTCAACTACATCACCGGCACACTCATATTTTTATGGAATTTGGGTAAACATTTGGAAACGGATAAGGTTAAATCCTCACAATATCTAACAAGGGTTATTGTGTGTGGATTATGTATCAAGTAATTTCACAAAAGTATGCTTGAAAAAATTTTAAATTTGAGCATAATTTAAGCATTTTAGTATGAAAATTAGGATAAGTAAACATTCTCATTCCACCCCCCACTTGAATTATACAACGTCCTCGTTGTATATATAAAACATTAAATACGGGAATTAAAAAGAATTAGAATGGGAAAATCCCTTGAAATTTGCTCGATTGATTCTTCATGTTGAGTTTATTAGCAAGATTTCGTGTTGAACAGCCGCCTTGAAGTTTCAAGACTCCAACACTTCAAGATCTTTAGATTTGTAAATTCTCCACCAATATTCGTTGATATTTCTTTCACGAGGTCCTGTATAAAACATAGGGAAAAAACGTATATTCCTATTTTGGTACCTACGGTTAATTTAAATTAAACTAAACAAACTAAACACGAGTCAGTTTTGGTGAATACACCGTATCATGTGCATGAATACGCTGTATTGCCAGAACTGACAATAATGTTTTTAAAGTGCATAAAAAGTAAAGACCGATAACGTCCAGACAATCAATACGTCGTATGGTATGGAGCGGATACGTCGTATTGATGTCTGGGAAGACAGACTCGATAAAATTAAATAACATTTCGGGTTGTCTCCCAGGAAGCACTTTTGTTTACAGCGGAGTCTTTAAGTTAGACTTTTCTTCAGCTTCTCACTCGGTGTACGTAACCATCCATCCTTCGTCCATCATCCGAAAGATTTCCTGGTAAGCTCGGCACACCTCTTCACTTGTGATTGTAAGATCGTTGTATTCGTCTTCTTTTACATCAATATATTCTTCTTCATCTTTGAACAAATATTTGATCATCTTGTATCTTTTTATTTGACAAACCGGCACTTCGTAAGTTTCGATACCACATAACTCATGTCCTTCTTTATGATTTTTGTTTTCATATTCCTCTTCATCATAATTATGGTAGTAAATCTCATGGCTCTTCCATCTTTTCCAACAATCATTGCTTGATTCATCATCACTGATCAAGCCCTCCATGATAGCTCTATTTCGTAAAGCTTCATTTTTTTATTCGCTATCTTCCAGAGCCTCATACCATTCAAGGTCTTGGTAATTGAGCGAGTTTTCAATATGGTAGGCTCCGGGTAAATTTCCTCCATTACAATAACCATCCTTTCTCCAACTACATGTTGGCCATTCCGAACACCCAGTTTTATAGTTGAAAGGCTTGCAAGTATGTTTGACTGGTTTCGGTTCCTTCCATATTCCATTATCAAGCCATGGCTTGTCATACACCTATGGTACATTCAAGTTCCATTCGTAGATCCAATCGTCTTTGTAATCTTCATAAATTTTAAACCCCAAAATATCCTTTGTAAGTAAGTCCGGATCTACCTTGAGAAGATAATTAAATTCATTGAATGCCAAGCAGAGAGGTGTATCGTAGTCAAAAACATCAGTTTCTATCTTAAAAAATTTAGCGGTTTCTTCCTTATCACTCCAGTATTCTTCAAGATCAGAAGATTCATCATCAGATACCTCAATTTCATCACCACCTATTTTCCAGTGATCCCACAAAGCCCCTTTGGTGAATATATCCATCGTTTTATAGTTTACGAACTTTGCAATCAGCCAGCCTTTGAATCTTGGATTAGCTGGGTCCCATTTTATTACTGGAGTGTTATTTCCCTCGATGCGAGAAGGCGGGTAGTATTTTCCAAAAATATTTGCAGTTAAGTCGACCCAATAAGTGATTGATTCTTTGGTTCTATCAAACCATCTTCGTGCACCTCCAGCCAATGAGATTAGGAAAACAACAATTTTTAGTTTATCATGATCTACATTGGGTAATTTGATTGGGTCAATAATTTTTAGATAGTATTCAATATGCTCAACTACGTCCTTCCCGTTTGTTCGACTAAAAGCATTGTTGTGTAGATCATCCAAGAATTTTCCTTTCAATTCATAAGCGTTCTTCCCGTTAACTGGAATACTTGTAATCCCTGAATAGTAATCTGCTTTGTCATTAGGCGCAAATGTTTTCATACTTGACTTCTTTCCCTTATCTGCCATCACTTCTTCAATCGACTAGATCTGATAAGAATTATCAATAACAAGGGTAAAAATATCAACAGGATTTGCTCTGAAGAAAGATAGAATTTTTTAGCACATAATTCAAATAAGAAATCTAAGGATTCTGTTCCAGATGATCGATACGCCGTATCCAATGGAAGTGGATACGCCGTATTAATCTGTTGAATGAATATGCTGTATTGGACAGAAAGTTGAATACGCCGTATCCGATGGAAGTGGATACGCCGTATCGAGTTATCAACCAGAACAGTGTATTAGCAAAACAATAAATTAAACACACAATTATACAAGCAAACAATTAAACTAACAAATATACAAAATATATAGAATATACAGGAATATACACTAATCTAATTATCACTACTCCTAAAGGTTAGATCTAATGCTAAAAAACCAAAACATAAAATAAAAATCAAGATTAATTTTCACTCTCCGGCAACAGTGCCAAAACCTGATGTGTCTTTGTGTGGTGTATATTTTTATGATTCAAGTTTTAAATTTATATTTTGCTGACTTATCCAAAAACAACACTTTAACGGGCAGTGTACCCAGTCGGTGGTAGATTCGTGGTAAGCAGGGTGTTGAACACTTGAAGCGAGGTTAAATCTCTTAATTTATTTATATTTTGGTTGTCTAATCTAAGTTAATTCTAATCTAAGTCAAACCTATGTTAATCCTATGTTAGTTTTAATCCTAAATCTAACAGGTAAAAGGGAGGTTTCAGCCTGAGAGATTGGCACGGGTTTGTTGGTGACTACAATCAATTCAAGACACTTTAACCCACGCAAGCAAATTAACAGGAGATAAAAGAGCGGTCAAGCCTTATGATAGAAAACTATATTAGCCATCATTAATCTGATTAGAAGTTGGTTTGTTTATTCAGTGCAATGATTAATTATCTCGAAGAGGCATATCATTCATAGACTTAGGCGGGACTTCATCCTAAGACCTAGACACATTAATTCTGTCATAATTAAAGCATCAGCATAAAGCATCCTTATTTGCTGATTATAATCTATCTTAGGGATTAAAGCAATGGTGATCTTGTTAAACTCTAGCTCATAGAGACTTTACCTACTTACTACTTAATGACAATTTATACTCTAGTAGTCCACTTGTCCAACTATCCAATAAAATCAGAACATTATTTGTTGAATTATCTAGATTCACCTACTAGTCAACATGTTCAATAAACCAAAGACAGTTTCCGTTAACTAGTTAAGCCAGAAGCGTATCCTTAGCACGATTTTAGAAGGACAATAGCACGTATCCTTAGCACGATTGGTAGAAGGACTATATTTGTTGATCCTATGATTCTAGATGTATAATATGTACTCTATGGAGAGTATCCCGGCATCTAGAGATTACTTGGTTCGCGTATCACAGATTCCCGTTTGAATGTTAGGTCGCATACAAAAAGCACGTAAACCAAGTATAAATTTGGATAACATAAAAACACGATAACTAATGATAAAAGATGAAGCAATCGAGATATAAAACTCAAAACACAAACATTCAGATCTTGTGACATACAAAAGCACGTAAACAAGTATAAATTGATAAACATAAACAAGCATACAACGATAAATTAAGCAATCGAGATATAAACAAAACCAAACATTCAGATCTTTATAATAATGGCTAATACCCGAAGGTATTAGCCTTCAAACATCATAATTAATACAAGAGTAATTGTTTTAGCCAAGGTAAACTAATCGAGTTAACTAATGATATCAAAAACTGAACGATTACAAAAGTATAAGAAATTACACGTTGTCTTCTATAGATTGGAATGTGTTGCGAGACCTCTTCTGCTCTTTTTCTCTTCTGAAAATCGACTTTTGTGGTTTAGGTATCGAGAATATAATTTAGCACACTTAAAACTCGTTTTTGATTTTTCTATTTATACTGTCTGGAAGTCGGTTCAATACGGCGTATCTAAGGGATTGGATACGACGTATTGGAGTTTCTTGGAGTAGGGACCACGTTTGATATCTTCCAGAATCTTCACATTCTATATCTTTAATACGGCGTATTGGTTTTATCTGGATATGGCGTATTGAGTTTGTTTCCTTTGTGGTCTTTGGTGTGTGCAGGCACGGATACGCCGTATCTTCCTTGATGGATACGGCGTATTGGTAGTCAGAATCGTTACTCTTCAAAATATCTTCGTTTAAGCTCTAGAATGCGCGCCTTTTGCTAATATTCACCAAGTACTCCGTAATTACTGCAATTCTCAAATATAAACGATTAAGTAACAATTCTTTGCAATAATTATACAAAATGGGTTAATTACATAGGATAACTGATGCTATAAAATAGACGTTATTTGATGTCATCAGGTTTGATAAATGGTGTAAAGAAGGTCCCTTGTGTGAGATAATCCCCTTCAGGAACAGATATGAATCCAGACTTGATGAAAAAGCTAGTGTTGCTGATATGATTGACAATAATAATTGGCTATGGCCTAATGGATGGACATCCAAATTTAGATGCCTATCAAATATTGTGATTCTTGATTTGAAGGAAGGAGTAAATGATTGTGTGTTATGGAAGGAAAATAGTGGTACAAAAGGTAGTTTTTCTATAAAGAAAGTGTGGGAGAAATTTAAAGAAGTTAAACCTGAGGTGAATTGGTATAAAATGGTTTGGTTTTCTTAGTGCAATCCAAGATTTGCTTTCATCATGTGGCTTGCTATGCATAAAAGACTGACAACTCAGGATAGAATAATGATCTGGAATAAGAACAATCAGCTGTTGTGTCCTCTGTGCAAGACCGTGAATGATTCCCATGATCATCTTTTTTTCAAATGCTCTTACTCAAAGGAAGTTTGGAAGAAAGTTAAAGATAGATTGAAAGAACCAAATTGGGGAGACAATTGAGAAGATGTGGTGGAGGAAATTGCTAATGGAGGTTGTAAAAACTCTATTAAAAGCATTATGCAGAGAATGTCTATTGCAACAGTGATATATTATATTTGGAATGAAAGGAATAAAAAGATTTTCTCTCAAGAACAAATGAATTGTCAGAACTTATTCAAAGGAATAGAGGAGACTATAAAGCTTCAACTATTGAGCCTAAAAGTGAAGAAGTCTTTGACTGTAATGAGAGTTTCGAAAGAATGGGATATTTAGATGGAATTTATCAACTGATGGGTTCTATTCTAATAAGGAGTGTTTGGGTCAAGTAAAATTTTGAAGAATTGATAGGTGTTTTTGAGATTTAGGTGAGGCTGTTATTGCTATATATGTAATAGTCTGTGTGCAAATCATTGCAATGATTGAAACCTTGTATCTTGGAGTTGACCTCTGTAAAATTTCTTTTGATCCTTATAGTCTCTGCAGGTTGGCCTTCGAGGGGTCTGTTATGCTATTTGGGTCAATATGGAGTTTTGCACAGGTTGATGTACCATAAGGTAGGTGTTCAATATTGTAAAAGGAAAATGGTTTAGGTGTGCTGAGTATTGGCTGGTCTAGAATTGTTCTGAGATCAGCAATACTTGTGCTATTAGAGGTTCGGAAGGATATATTTAAGGGTGTGTGTTTTTGGCCTAGTGATCCCTGCTCTCTGTTTTTAATCCTTTCAGTTGGGTGCTGGTGGGTTTAATAACACTTTGCAGGACATGTAGCTAGGCTAGAAGAGCCCCTCATATATTGTGAATGGGGCTATAACCTTCTCAATGATGCCCTCTCTTGTTCAGACATTACTATTGGATGATGGTTGAATGGTGTGCTTGGACTTTGAGCTGTGAAAATGTAGTTGTGAGGTTATGGTATGGTGCATATAGGGGAACAATGAGGGTTAGTTACTCTAACTAATCCTTCTCTGATTATTTTTTTTGAACGACAACTTTATTAAAAAAACTAGCAAGGAGCTAGATTGACGACATATCCCAACAATCATATCAATCCCATTACTCACTAATACATACTTATACTATTTTAGAGAAATAGATAAGTAATATACGTAAATATTTGTAATTAATAATTATATGTATATCTCCGTAAGTCCATTCGGTAACCTTAGTCACCGTTAAAATAATCATAATAGAGTTGAAAATGAAACGTTTACTCATAGTAAACATATTCGGGAAGTTTCAAAAAAAATTATATTTTTCGTCTTTTAGTGAATTTATTAAATAAATAAAATAATTAAATAATATTTTATTATTTAAAATTGAAAAATCATGTTTCTAGGTAAAATTTCTAAGTATAAACTTTTTACGAAATTTTGACATGACCCGTACGCTCATACAACGTTTTCCAAGGTTTCAAACCTTATTTTCAACACTTTTCGAAAAAATTTCAAAATCTCAATCTTTAACGTTTAGTAAAACGTTTTTTTCCCAAAATATCATTCAATATCACTTCTTAAATACATTTTCACTTTCAAAGTCCGTCCAACACTCTTTATAACAATAAAGATCGCTTTATGGGCTTTAGGCCCAATAAGGGTCCATTAATGATAATTTTAAGTCCCAAATTACGATCCAAGTCCAAAACCAAGGTCTATTTACATACATAAGCGTATACTAATAAGTAGAAAATAATTCGGACCACAATAAGCCCTCCCATTAAGCTACGACTTAAATAGACTTATTGTGCCGTGAGTCCATAAGCTCCAAAATACGTATATTAAGCTTGAAAATAAGCTAATAAGCTACGTATCGCATTCGGTTACTACAATAAGCTCAAAATAGTCACAACATACGCCATAACACAAAAATAGTCTAATATCACTTACCTTTGATTTTGGAAAATAATGTGGCATTAGATAAGCCAAATAAAGTAAGAAGTGCTTAAAAATAAAGCCGATTAAGCTTTACAAGCTATTATAAAAATATGCTATCTAGGAGCATATGTTATTCAAACCATCTCGACCAACAACATCAAAGCAACAAAAACCCATTCCTTTCTTTTTTTTCTCTGACGGGGAACCATACAACAATCTTTTTCTTTCGTTTTTCGTTTCCAAAAATCGATTTTCACAACGATCAACTTGTACAACTAACATCTATGCATCAAGATAAACCCAAAAGGACAAACAACATGTAAATTTTAAAACTTACAAGAAAATCTTTAAAAATGTAGATTTTGATACGAACCGGACAAACCAACGTTGTTTAAATGAATACCCAAACACTCGTATAAACCCGAAATATCACGTTCTCGACAAAAGTTGGAAAATTTATGGATGTTTGTTGTTGGCTTATTTCGGACGCACCATACACACACACACACAAGTGTGTGTTTTATTTTTTTTAAATGAGACTGGAATGCATAGAATGTCTAGTGGAGGAATATAAGTGTACATCTTTGGGACACATTAGCTAAAATTAAGTCACCTTGTCCCCTTAAGCATACATAACCAGTTATGGCATCCTATGGGGTGTTAGGTCTTTCTTTTCGTGTCGGAATCAATTTAAAGCTCATAAAACTCAACCATAAAATTTACCCAAAAGTTAATTAGCATTTTTGTTCACCTTAAAAATACTTTTCCATTAACCTAGAGTATTTACACGACATATTTACACTTTAAACCCTTCAAAACTCATTTGGACATTAACGGATGTGTCGGACTCGTTTTTTGGCATTTTTCAAAATTCACGGGGCAAACCACCCGGAATATAAATAACACAATAATACCTTCCAAAAGGGATTATTAATCATAATAAACCATAAATCACCATGATTCTCAACAAAATCACCATCGTCAACACGGTACAAAATATGAATAAACAAACAAAAGTCAAATAGTCGAAGGACTATAAATGAAATATTCAAAATACAAAAAGGGAAAGGGTTACATTTTACCCCCTTAAAAGAATTTCAACCTCGAAATTCAGCTACTAATCATCACTAAACAAATGCGGGTACTTCAATTTCATCTGATCCTCACGTTCCCACGTGAATTCAGGACTACGTTTCGAGTTCCACCGAACCTTGAAGATGGCAATCATACTACGCTTCAACTTCTTAAACTCTTTCTCTAAAATCTCCATAGGCTCTTCCATAAAATTCAATTTAGCATCAACTCGAATCTCATCCAAAGGCACTTGCAGTGTTGGATCAGCAAAACACTTCTTAAGGTTCGACACGTGAAACGTGTCATGAACACCATTCAATTCCTCAGGCAAATCTAACCAGTAGGCTATGGGGCCTACTTTCTCAATAACCTCAAACGGTCTAACAAATCTAGGTGCTAATTTCCTTTTCTTCCCAAAGCGTACCACACCTTTCCAAGGTGACACTTTGAGCAAGACACAGTCACCTAAACTAAACTCTAGAGGCTTCCTCCTCTTATCAGCATAACTTTTATGCCGATCACGCACAACCTTAAGTCTATCCTTTATCTGCGAGATCTTTTGAGTAGTCTCTTGCACTAACTCAGGTCCTATCAGCTGACCTTCTCTAACCTCAGCCCACATAATTGGAAAACGAAACTTTCTACCATACAATGCCTCAAACGAAGCACATCTCACACTAGAATGATAACTATTGTTATACGAATACTCAAACAACGGATGATGGAAACATTTCCCAACTTCCTCTTGAAGTCCAGATGCACGCTCTAAGCAGTCTTCAAAGTCTGAATAGTAAATACACTCACTTGACCATCGGCCGGAGGGTGATAGTCGTACTCATGTCTAAACGAGTTCCTATGCCTCTTGCATTTTCTGTCAGATCCTGATTGAAATGACTCTTTACGATCCATATAATCAAGTTGGCACACTGTCTAGCAATCTATCTTATTCAAATACATCTAGTCAATTTCTACATCTTATAATCCTCACGCCCCCCATATGTATAAAATAAGCATACTTGTCAATTCGGTCCACAATAACCCAGATTGTGTCATGCCCACTACTAGTCCTAAGCAACTTAGTCACAAAATCTATAGTTATTCCTTCCCATTTCCATACGAGGATCTCAGGTTGCTGGAGCAAGCCAGACAGCCTTTGATGCTCAGCCTTAACCTTCAAACAAGTCAAACACTTACTAACATACTCAGCTATGTCCTTTTTCATTCCTGGCCACCAATACCTATCTCTCAAATCGTAATACATCTTGTTAGCACCTGGGTGTACAGAGTACTTTGACTTATGGGCTTCATCCATTATCAGGGTTCTTACCTCACCCTTTAAAGGTACCCATATTCGATCCAGGTAGTACAAAGTCCCATCACTTCTCTGTTCTATTATCTCATCTAAACCTCTCTGCAATCCTGCAAACTCATCCACAGCCTCCTTCTAAGCCGCTAGTATCCTATCCTTAATACTCGGACAGAAGTGTCTTTTCATTTCTCTAACTTCTTAGGCTTTACCTCTTTCCTCTCTATTAGGGGTATCCAGCCATACACATTCGTCTTACCAGGATAGTAGCGAATTTCACAGTCATAATCACTAAACAACTCTATCCAGCGACGCTGTCGCATATTCAACTCTTTCTGACTAAAGATATGCTGAAGACTCTTATGATCCATATAGATGACACTCTTTGTCCCATACAGATAATGTCTCCAGATCTTAAGTGCAAACACGACCGCACCCAACTCTAAATCATAGGTAGTATAATTCTTCTTATGAATTTTCAACTGCCTAGACGCATAGGCTATCACCTTACCTTTTTACATTAACACACAGCCTAGTCCTATCCCGGACGCATCACAATATACCACAAAGTCTTCCGGTCCATCAAGGAGAGCTAGAACAGGCGCATTACACAACTTATCCTTCAAGGTTTGAAATGTCAATTCCTTTTCCTCACCCAATTGAAAGTCTTACACTTCTGAGTCAAGATAGTAAGGGACTTAGCTATCTTAGAAAAGTTCTTAATGAACCTACGGTAATACCCAAACAATCCTAAGAATGAACAAACCTCAGTCAGAGTTCTAGGGGCTCTCCAATTCTTAACAGCTTCAATCTACTAGGGTCTACATGAATCCTATTACCATTTATCATATGCCCAACAAACTGCACTTCTCTTAGCCAGAATTCACACTTAGAAAACTTAGCATACAATTTCTCCTTTTTGAGCAGTCCCAAGACTAACCTTAAGTGTTCTACATGCTCCTCTCGAGTCTTGGAGTAGATTAAGATATCGTCTATAAATACTATCATAAACTTATCAAGATAAGGCCTACAAACTCTATTCATCAAATCCATGAATACTGTTGGTGCGTTAGTCATACCAAAGGGCATTACTGTGAACTCGAAATGTCCATAACGAGTTCTAAACGTAGTCTTTGGAATGTCATCCTCATGCACTCTCAGCTGATGGTATCTAGACCTAAAATCTATCTTTGAGAAAAACTACGACCCTTGTAGTTGATCAAATAGATCATCAATCCTAGGAAGTGGATAACAATACTTTCTCAATAACCTCAAACGGTCTAACAAATCTAGGTGCTAATTTCCTTTTCTTCCCAAAGCGTACCACACCTTTCCAAGGTGACACTTTGAGCAAGACACAGTCACCTAAACTAAACTCTAGAGGCTTCCTCCTCTTATCAGCATAACTTTTATGCCGATCACGCACAACCTTAAGTCTATCCTTTATCTGCGAGATCTTTTGAGTAGTCTCTTGCACTAACTCAGGTCCTATCAGCTGACCTTCTCTAACCTCAGCCCACATAATTGGAAAACGAAACTTTCTACCATACAATGCCTCAAACGAAGCACATCTCACACTAGAATGATAACTATTGTTATACGAATACTCAACCAATAGAAGATGAACATCCCAACTTCCTCTGAAGTCCAAGATGCACGCTCTAAGCATGTCTTCCAAAGTCTGAATAGTACACTCACTCTGACCATCGGTCTGAGGGTGATAAGTCGTACTCATGTCTAAACGAGTTCCTAATGCCTCTTGCATTGACTGTCAAAACCTTGATGTAAAATGACTATTACGATCTGATATAATCGAGATCGGCACACCATGTCTAGCAACTATCTTATTCAAATACAATCTAGCCAATCTATCCATCTTATAATCCTCACGCATAGGTATAAAATAAGCATACTTAGTCAATCGGTCTACAATAACCCAGATTGTGTCATGCCCACTACTAGTCCTAAGCAACTTAGTCACAAAATCCATAGTTATTCCTTCCCATTTCCATACGAGGATCTCAGGTTGCTGGAGCAAGCCAGACAGCCTTTGATGCTCAGCCTTAACCTTCAAACAAGTCAAACACTTACTAACATACTCAGCTATGTCCTTTTTCATTCCAGGAGCCACTCAATAACCTATCACTCAAGATCAATAATACATCTATCAGCAACCTGGGTGTACAGAGTACTTCGTCTTAAGGCTTCATCCATTATAATGGTTCCTCCCATCAGTCGACCCTTTCAAAGTACCCATATTCGATGCCAGGTATATAAAGTTCCATCACTTCTCTGTCTAATCATCTCATCCAAACCTTTCCATGCAATCCCCTGCAAAACTCATCCACAGCCTCCTCTAAGCCGCCATATTCTTATCCTTAGTTACTCACTGAAGATCATATTTATAAACTCTAACTCTCTTAGGCATTACACTTTTCTTCCTACTTAGGGCATCAACCAACACATTCGCCTTAATCAGGATGGTAAAAAAAGCGAATTTTAACAGTTATAATCACTAAAAACTCTATCCGAACGCCGCATCGCATATACAATTCTTATCTGACTAAAGATATGCGGAAGACTCTATTGTCCGTATAGATGACACTCATTTGTCCCATACAATAATGTCTCCGATCTTATTGCAAACACGGCTGCAACACCCAACACTAAATCAGGTAGTATAAATTCTTCTCATAAATTTTTAACTGCCTAGAGCATAAGGCTATCGACTTTACCTCTTTGCATTAACAAACAACCAGTCCCTATCCCGACGCATCACAATAACCAAAAAGCCTTCCGGTCCATCGGGAGAGCTAGAAACAGGACGCATACATAACTTATCCTTCAAGGTCTGAAATGCCAATTCCTATTCCTCACCCCACTCGAAAGTCTTACTTTTCTGAGTCAAGATAGTAAGAGACTTAGCTATCTTAGAAAAGGTCTCAATGAACCTACGGTAATACTCAGCCAATCCTAAGAACAAACGAACCTCCGTCGGAGTTCTAGGGGCTTTCAAATTCTTAATAGCTTCAATCTTACTAGGGTCTACATGAATCCCATTACCATTTATCACATGCCTAAGAAACTGCACTTCTTTTAGCCAGAATTCACACTTAGAAAACTTAGCATACAGTTTCTCCTTTTTGAGCAGTTCCAAGACCAACCTTAGTGTTCTACATGCTCCTCTTGAGTCTTAGAGTAGATTAAGATATCGTCTATAAACACTATCACAAACTTATCAAGATACGGCCTACAAACTCTATTCATCAAATCCATAAATATTTCTGGTACATTAGTCAGGCCAAAGGGCATTACAGTGAACTCGAAATGTCCATAACGAGTTCTAAACGCAGTCTTTGGAATGTCATCCTCATGCACTCTCAGCTGATGGTATCCAGACCTAAGATCTATCTTCTAAAAAAATTATGACCCTTGTAGTTGATCAAATAGAGCATCAATTCTAGAAAGTGGATAACGATTCTTAACAATCAATTTGTTCAACTCTCTATAATCAATACACATCCTAAAAGAACCATCCTTTTTCTTAACAAACAATACCGGGTGCTCCCCAAGGCGACGAACTTGGTCGAATGCAACCTTTGTCTTGGAGTTCCTTGAGTTGTCCAAACAACTCCTTCAATTCAGAAGGTGCCAAACGATAGGGATACTTTGCTACCGGTGTTGCTCCAGGGATTAACTCAATTCGAAACTCAATTTCCCGAATAGGCGGTAATCCAGATAGATCATCCGGGAATACATCAGGAAATTCTCTAACCACAACAATCTCTTCTTTTTTCTTAATACCCATTAAAAATCTCGCTTTCTTATCCGGTCTCTCTCCTAATACTCTAAGCACCTTGCCATCCGATAATGGTATCCTCACTACCTTCTCATGGCAAACTATTTCAGCCTTATAATTAGACAACCAGTCCATACCTATAATCACATCAAAACTCCCATGTCCAAAAGGTATCAAGTCAATGTCAAAGACATGACCCTCGATTTCTAGTTTGCAGCCCTTAATAACCTTATCAATCTCTACTAGCTTCCCGCTAGCTATCTCAATCTCATAACTGAAACCTAAGTTTCACGGGCTCTAAGCCTAACAGAGGTATAAAAAGAGTATGGAAACAAAACTATAAATCGCAATCAGAGTCAAATAAGGTAGTGGCAAAATAATTGTTCAAAGTAAACATACCCGTCACAATTTTCGATTCCAAGCGACTTCCTCTGCCCCACATGAAAGCCGCTAACACCCTAGCTGGTTCCGATTGGTTTCCACGACCCTGACCCCTGTTATTAGCAGCAACTTGATTTGGACGATTTTCTCCTGGTCCTTGTGGTCTGTTCCACCTAGGGCAAGCTGGCCTGACATGGTCGGTACTACCACACTCATAACATGCCCTAACAGTTGGGTTTCTAGCATTGACATGGTTCACATTCCTTGGCACACTTCTACAATCCCTTGCCAAATGACCTGGGCGGTTGCAATTGTAGCATATGTGACAAAGCCCACCGGGTGCGTAGAAGGAGTTGAAGATGGTACACTTGGTCTAAGTTCTCGTATTCTCTCTTCCTACAGGGTTTACAGTAGTAGCAAAAGCATTCACAGTCTTAGTCCTCTTATTATCATCCCTTCCACTCCTATCCTTGCTAGGTTCCCCCACACTTCCTCTTTTCTTAACTTTCTTAATTGATCCATTTCTCACAGCCTCATCAGTCAGTGCACCAGAAATCTGCACAACCTTTTGTATAGTCTTTGGCTCCATTGCTACCCCCATCCCACAGATCTATGGAGCAAGGCCATACACATACCTCTTAATCATCCTACTCTCAGGAGTTACCAAATGTGGAACTAACCTAGCCAACTCATGAAACCTATCAGTATATACAGCATGGCCAGCCCCGACCATGGCGTGATTCCACAACTCAGATTCCAACTTTTACATCTCATGACTAGGACAAAACTCTTGTATCATCATAAACTTAAATTCATTCCATGACATACTAAACAACAATTCCCCAAACTTCCCGGCTTTAGCGTACAGGGGAGATGTATACTGAGAGTTTCCACCACGTTAAAAAGGTGGTCGTCCTTACCCCACAAATGAACCAACAGTGTATTTCACTTTTTGGTCAACACTACAACCACTCATATCATGCACAGACTCCATTTTCTCAATCCAACGAGTAAGAACTACAGCACCTCCCTTACCATCATATTCCTTAGGGTTACAAGCTAAGAACTCCTTATATGAACAACCTACCCGGTTGCCATTCACTAACACATTCCTAACGTTCTCCTGAATGTTCTCATTAACCACATTACCATTCTGATTTCCAACATTTCCTTGGTTACTAACCTGAGCCAACATATGGCAGTAAGCGGTCTGCAATATTGTTGGCAATGATCGTTAAGAAAGTCAGGTGCACCCCTATTGCTCCCTTTACATTCCTATTGACTCCCGTCGACACCCCCATTAGCTCCCATTCCTTGGTTATTTCCGTTGACCATTTAAATTCATCACATGCTCATCATTACCTTCCCTAGGATCTTCCTAACCCCTTTCACATCAACCAACCATTCACACTGTTACCCACCCAACCTTCCTATATGTTGTGTAGCAGACGCCAGCACTTTGGGTATTCATTCTTGGCGGCATTATCTATACGAGGGAGAACATGGGCAACGTTAGGAAAGTGGGAAGACTAATATATATAATATCTTACTATATATATAACGATATACACATAACACCACCCTACGGTGTCAACATCGATTTGTGTGAACAACATTACTAAGTACGAGTGAGTTGTGATACGCTTATAACTACGTTGGTCACCGTACTTATATTTGCATTCTTCCCAATCAATTCAA
Organism: Tanacetum coccineum; assembly: GCA_026074375.1. Classification (NCBI taxonomy): domain Eukaryota; kingdom Viridiplantae; phylum Streptophyta; class Magnoliopsida; order Asterales; family Asteraceae; genus Tanacetum; species Tanacetum coccineum. The sequence goes on from BQNB010052662.1 coordinate 31,410, forward strand.
TATTTTAGCCCACCCATTTCATGACTGACATAACAAGGAACTAAACCGCGAATACACAAAGCACATAAAAAAAAAACACAAAAGCGGAACACCGCCCGCCCCACAAACTAGATCCTATTATGCAACTAACGATAGATCTTAGGTTATATTTCTAGGCCAATACCCCCTAGTTCTTTATAACCTTGCTCTTGATAACCAATCTTTCACAAACACCCAACCAACTCTGAAACTCGAAAATGCAATATAATGATCAATCATAACACAAGATACAAAATAGAGAAAACTACATTGCATAAACTCCAAGTGCTATGAAGACCATCAACCTTGAACCAACTCAAGTGATGTCCTAAATCGATACTAAAATCCACAATCTCTTACACTTATTCAACTGCCCACACAGAGGACTGATATGTGTGAAATACACATATCCGTTTATACCTAAAAAGGCCCAATTAAGCCCAAAACAGACTAAAAATGGCAAAAATATACTTGTTTTTGTGTTTTTGAGGTGTGCAGGTACGGATATATCAAAAATCACAAGAAAACAGTCAAAAACGGGCAAACACGGACACGAGAATCAGAAGAGCACAAGAGAAGCCAAAGATTCAAAGCCAAAGCCAGAAAAAGTCAAGCCTCAGTCAAAGAAAGTCAAACCCTGGTCAAACAAAGTCAACTCACGAAAGGACAAAAACCCAAAGTACCATTTTCAGGCCTCCAGATTTCAAAAGTATACACAAATTAGCCCTTGAAGTCATTAATGGGGCCTTTAAAAAAACACCCCTAAAAACCTACCAGATCCAAAATCTTAGGCCTAAAGCCCAAACCCAAGCCAATAAAAAACAATAGAAACATAAAACGATCCGAACTTATTTTTATTAAAACCACATAATACCATTTATGCCATTATAAAAGTTATCTTTATACAAATCTTGGGTTAAACTACCAGAAGACCTAAAAGTGTGCCATTACCGCCCCAAAGTTCAAATCTATTTTAACCCTTTTCAGTTGAAAATGGCGCTAACCATGGGTTACTATTCACCCTCATTCTCCAACACTTAACCACAGTCCCCAAAACAAGGGGAAAACACAAATTAAGGGGTGTAATAGACAATTCATGAGATCGACAACAAGATGGCAGGGTCAAAAATGTCATATCAAGAGCTCTAATTGGTTCACTCAAGCTAGAAGGCCACGTGGCTATGAAGAAAGCACAAGGAGAGGTGGGTTTTACTCTATTATCACTCACAAAACAAGCACAAGCTGTCACAAAAAGTGAATGACAGCTTGGCAATCCGTAAGAAATAGCTCATGATCAACGGCTCAAAATCATGATCCAATGAATGGAAATTTTTAAGGGCAAGAACAAAAAGGATCTCGTGTGGAATGGAAGGGAAGGCCCTATTTACTCTTACTAGTCTATAAGCTAGTAATAGAGCTTAATCTTATTACCTTAACCATACCTTAATCATAAAATCAGTTTAATAAACCTTTGCTTAATTGATAATGGACTTTGGAAGAGAAGCTAGCTTGGGAAGAGCTTCTATGGATTGTACTAGCTTATCCAATAAGGATAAGCTAGAGCTTGTAGCTGTTTATTAAGTTTGTGCTTCTGTTTAGCTGAAGCTAAAGTAAGTTTTCATTTAGATTCTTATGTTCTTTAATATTTAGTTCAATAATTGCTTATTAGTTAGATTTGCTTATTTTTTATTAATTTCTTAAGATTTGCTTTCTAGTTGCTTATATGTGTCTTTTAAGTGCTTATTAATCATCATCTTAATCTGTCTTAGCTTAGTTAATGTAGATCTTTAGATTTTCAATTCTGTCCTAAAAAAATTCATAAAAACCAAAAAATAGTAGCAATGGTTTTAATTCTTAAATTTTAGTTAATTTAGTTGTTGATTCATGTTTTATAAGATTGTTATAGGCTATTAGAAATATGGTGTTAAGGTTTTGTGTAATAAAATTTTCTAATCATAAGCTTTGTGGAATCTGTCATGGTTATAAAGAGGTGTTTGGTTTAATTAATTTTGACCTTAAATAGTCAAAGTGACTAGGTGATATTTCTATTGGTCAGTTTGAGTTTTCTATTTGATTAAGTTTAAAAGATTTGTAGGTCTAGTTTTCACTTTAAATCAAGTTTTGAGGCTTAATCTTGTCCTTACCCAGCGACCAGGGGAGATAATTGCTTTTTGTAGCTTATAGATTTTATCCAAGCCTTTCTTTGGGCTTGGACGGCTTGTTTAATTTGTTGTTAGCATGCATCATTCAGAGTGTTTATTGCAGTTAGACCAAAAAAGGCACCTGCAATTTGGTTTTTGTGCACCATTGCCAAGTGGCATCAGCATACTAACAGCAGTTAGTACTGCTGTCCTTTTCTTTATAGATTAAGCTAGCATAATTAGGATTTAGTCCTTTAAATTTAGTTTACTTATAGTTTAGTCATAGCTTAACATAGATTAAAGCTTGTTTTCTAATTTATAGCTCATTTTTTAGGTTATATTTTCTGTCAAAAGTTCATAAAAAAGCCAAAAAGATCAAAAACAGTAGTAGTAGTAAGTAGCTTGCTAAATATAGATTTCTAGCTTATAAGTTTAGTTTTTAAGCATTAGGATTTTAGTTTATAAGTAGTTCACTTAGTTTTCAAAAGTTCAAAGTCTGTTTTAGCTTTTTAAGAAATCTAGCTTAATTTGATTTTGAGGTCTTTGTACTTATTCCTAAGTTTGCTACTTTGATTATCAATTTCAGATAGTGTAGAGTAGTTGTGGCCAAAGTAGCTTGTTAGAATTAGATTAAGCACATCATTAGCTTTCTAAAACATCTTTTGTTTTTAGATTTGAGCTTATATTGAACCTTGTGCAAGCTTTTAAGTGACAATAAGCTAAAGAAGGCTCAAAAGCCAACTTACTGTAGTCAGAATCTTTGTGAGCTTTTTGAGTGCTTAAATTTCAACTTCAGCTTATGTTTGCTTTACAAAAAGTGCTTAAAATTGCTAGCTTAATAAATTCCAGCATTTAGTTTTTGTAAAAAGTCAAAAATAAAAAAAGGAGCAAAAAGGTGCTAAGCACCCTTCGAACCTGAGACCTTAAGCACACAACACAACACTCTTACCATCTGCTCTAGGTGAGACAACTTGTCTCATTTCCTTTCCTTTAATTAATATCCTCATTTTCATTTCCTTACTAGTATAATAAGCCGTAGCTTAGTTTTACATTATTAATAGAGCCTTATTAGCTAAGCTGTTAGGGAGTTAGAATTTTTCTAGTATTCTTTGTTGCTTAATAGACTTTTCCTGATTTTTTGGTAATTTTTCATTAAGTAGAAAATTTTTAATCATTTTTCTTAAGTTTTAATTTTTGAAAAATCATAAAAAATAGAAAAAAGTTTCAGAAAAATACAAAAAAATAGTTTTTAGCTTCATAAAAATTACTTTTAGTTTTACATAAAGAAAAATTATTTTCACCCCTTTTAGATTTTAATTTTAATTTTTGAGCTTTTATTTTTAATTTTAAAAATAGGATTTTAATTTTTAAAATAGTTAAAAATAGTTTTCTGAATTTTTATGTTATTTTAGACTTTTCTAAGTTTAAAAATCATTTTTCTTAATTTTTAGAACTTAATTTGCTATTTTTTAGGATTTAATTAGATAAAATAGTTTTTAATTCATAATAAATTCAAAAATAATCAAAAAAATGTTTTTCTTTTTCTTAAAATTTTCTTTTGTCCTAATTTAGGTTTATAAATTTAGTTTGCATTTTTAGGAGTTAATTTTATTATATTTGCTTATTTGTTGCGTTTTATTTGCTCCCGTTAATTGTTTAAGTGTTTAATTGCTTTTAATATATTCCATTTTAAATGTTGCTTTAATTTAGTAGTTAATAGAATAATCAAAAATATATTTTCTCTCATTCAACCATAATCCTAGCTAAACATGGTTCAATTTCACAAGTCGTTGGGAAACGACCCGGGTGATCATTCTTCCCGTTTTAAATATACTTATTATATAATTATATAATATATTTAAGTACATTTCTTAAGGAATACATTAGAAAGTTCTTAATTGCTCTTTTGGAATATTAATAGTATATTTTATTGTGTGTATTAAAACTCACAATCAGTTTTTGGCGCCGTTGCCGGGACTTGTGTTAAAGATTCCGTCGTTTACCTTTTTTGATTTTGGTTTGAGATCTTTTCGTCCTCCGAAAGTTTCATTTTTGTTAAAAATTCAAAAATCCCAAAAAAATTAAAAAGTATAAAAAGTAAAAAAGTATTTTCATTTTCTTTTTAATTATAGTTTATACATATTTATAAATAAATAAAAAAAAAAACAATCAAAAATATAAAAAAATTTCCTAAAAAAATAATAAAATACACAAAGTTAGTAAACGAACACCAACATATAATACCTTCAATTGAGATATTATCATAAATAAGTTCCGTTAACTTGAAACGTTCCCAAATCGAACCAAAGATTTTAAAAACTTTCAGTTTGTGTCATTTACAGTACGGCTCATCCTTAAGAAGAAATTTTTAAGAGCGACCGTTGAAGTAAGTTGATTAATTGGTTTTAAGTTTCTTTGTTTATCCGTTTAAAATATATTGTTATTTTAAAAAAAAAAATCCAAATTCAAAAAAATATACCAAAAAAACTAGTGTAATTTTGTTTACTTTTAATTTCATTATTTTTAAGTATGCATGCGCACCAAATTCGTTCTCAAGCTAGAATTCAAAATCGTCGAAAAGCAACAAATAACATCGGTCATTGTTGAGAACCCGAGTTTCCAATGGCCTGACAATCCGTACCATGGCTCAGATGCTACAACTCCCATCGAGGAAACAAAGATGCATTGTAGTACCACTTGATAAATGCAAAAAAATTAGAGCCTTAAACAACACTTTATTATTCTTGTTCAAAGGTAATCAATTTACGGGTAAACAAACCCTCATATAATCAGCTACGATTTTTCAACAAAGTCACTTTTACGTTAAGACATCTCGAAGTTCCAAATACAAACGATTAAGCTTTAGCATTTCCTTTCTCTCTCGAAGGTGAAGCCCGTGACATGCTAGATAAGGATACCACATGATCGATTCTAGACTGGATGATCTTGACTTGAAATTCAAAACAATCTTTCCACCTTCGAAATCAACAAACAACCTTCGAAATGAAATCACTACTTCAACGAAGCATGGAACGTATTCAAATGACTTCTTCGTCAATGTCCTCATCATGGTTACTCGTATTTACTCAAACTTGAACTATCTATAATTCTTTTGAATATACAATGATCAAGATGCTTTTTAGATTCCCTGCGGGTTGGAAATTTTCTAGATAAATGCCTCGTGGATGGGTATGGCCATAATTGAGAGCAAAAAAAAAAATGTAAAACCACGGTTCGTTATTTAAGGAAGTGGTGCAATTGAACGCAAGAAGTGAGTACGAATGCCTCCCTCTTTCTACTTTTACACCATCTAATACTTTTTGAATTCATTCAACAACTTGCCGCTTCTCTGAAGATAAAATGGATATTCGAATGAAGCCGATTAAGAAAAAATGATTAGTGAAAAGAAATTACGACCTCCTGCTAAACCGTCCAAAGCAGACCGAGTAAGTTTTTGTGTTAACATGTGGTTCAAACCATATTTTCCAACAATCGTCCATTACAAGGAATGAATTTTCCCGTTTTTCCATGATAACATTCATCAATTTCCAACAAACCGCCGCCGTTGCAACTTTGTTCAAAGAAATCCTCCTAATTAGCAATCATATGAGACCAACCCGGTTTTTAATCTTCAAACAACAAGGAAACAAAGCCTTTTATCAAGGAAACAATTTCAATTCGAATCAAAACTGTGGAGGCAATTTCAATCAAAACTGTCAAAACAATCAAGGAGCCGTTTATCAAACCCCACCATACCAACCACCAACAAATCAACATTGGTTAATCAAACTTTATCTCCCGTTTCACAAATTCAAGGTGTTTCGAAAATGGAATTTGATAACTACGTTCAAGGCCAACGATTCAGGATTGAAGAATGTTGCAAAATCAAGTCAAAAATATGCAAGATTCTCAAAAGAAGCAAGATGATTTTCAAAACATGATGCTAAGTTTTATGCAAAACTATCATTCCAACACCGCTTCGTCTTTGAATTCGGGTACTATTCCAAGTCAAACCGTAACTAACCCTCGTGAGCATGTTAATGCTATCACCACACGAAGTGGTAAAACTTGTGAAGGACCTTTGACTCCTCTTGTTCCTACACCCGTTGTTTCTATTCCTTCAAAGGAACCCGAACGGAACCCGGAGACGTAAATAGACAAAGTGCAAAAACCAAGTTCAGAAAGTACCACACAAGTCCCACCTTCGGAGGAAGAAGATTCCATTTTCATTGAAATCCCAAAACCAAAAGCAAAGAAAACTGTTAATGTTGAAATTCAAGATCTTAATTCTCCAAGACCTAATTCGTATCAACCTAAACTTCCATATCCCGAAAGGATGAAAGTGAGAGAGGACGATAAACCAAGTGCTCAACATAGCCGGTTCTTAAAGATGTTCAAACAACTCCGTTTAAAGATTGGATTAAAAGATGCTCTCATCGAAATGCCAAAGTTCAACAAATGGTTAAGCTCCTTGCTAAGGAACAAAGAGAAGCTCGAAGAAATCACCATCACAACCGTAAATGCTGAATGTTCTGCTATCATCATGAACAAAGTTCCCGAGAAGCTCGAAGATCCCGAAAAATTTCTTATCCCATGTGCTTTACAAGAACTCGATAGGACTAGTGCTTTAGCCGATTCCGGAGCTAGCATAAATCTTTTACCTCACTCTATCTACAAACAACTTAGGCTTGAAGCTTTGACTCCTACTCGTATGACACTCGAGCTTGCCAATCGTTCCATTACTCACCCAATGGGTATAGCCGAGGATGTTGTAGTTAGAGTTGATGGTTTCACTTTTCTTGCTGATTTTGTAGTGGTTAATTTTGAACCAGACCCAAGAGTGCCTATTATTTTAGGAAGACCTTTCCTTCGCACTGCAAAAGCTCTCATTGATTTGTACGAAGAAACATTGACTTTAAGAGTAGGAAAAGAAGAACTTGTTTATTATGCCGATAAATCTGAGAAAAGCAAAAATAAGCATTTTGTTCATGCCATTTCTGTAATTGATTTCTCAAAAGATGATCCGTTTAGTGGCAGTACCACTAGTCATTCTGATGATCCTTCTCCTAGTTCTTCTCCGGTGAAGACTAGTGATAATCTTGAGGAGTTCGCCGATGAACTCACTCTTCTTAAAAAAGATGTTCAAGAAGGAAATTTTCAAGATCATTTAAATCCTCTATTTGAATTTGATGACAATTTCAAATCTAGCACCATAAATCCTCTTTTTTATGAAATGGAAGAAGATGTCGAGATCAAAAATTCCAACGTTTTCGTTGAGCCAGTTTTACTTAACACACCTTTATCCGATAAGGTTGAGTGTTTTGCTCCAAAAGACAATAATGATGAGATCGATGCTTTTCTAGCTATGGAAGTTTCTTCTAATTTTGAGGAAGGTTATTTCGATTCAGAAAGAGACGTAACTTTTCTTGATAATCTGCTTAGTAATGATGCTTCCCATAATCTCGCTTCCGAAGTGATTTCCGATCATGAACCAGAACAAAATGAATCTTCGATTAGGTTTTCCCCAAGAAGTGATCCTCTTCACCATGAGTACGTCGGTGAACTTTTAACACTTCCTTCGAGGAATGATCGTGAATTTGGGGAATATCTTAGTCTTATGACAGTGCTTTGTGAGATTTCAACTTCCCAGTCACAGGGAAATGTTCATGCTAATCAAAGTTCAGTTATTGAGTCTCTTCCCGTATCTCCTATCCCCGTTGAGAATAGTGAGCCCGCTCAAGAAGAAATCGATATTTTCCTTGTTCCAGATGATTTAATTCCACCAGGTGTTGAGAATGATGATTCCGAAGATGAAGATAATGAGTTACCTAACCTTGACCATCAAGATGATCCGTCAATTCCTCGTCCTCCACCGGAACCACCGGATGTTGAGAAATGTTTTGAACCCGAAGCGGGTATTTTGATAACCAAAGTGTTTAAGGGTGTTTCTAAACCGCATGATTTTATGGCCGATATTTTACCCACCCTTCCCACCCTTGTTTCAGATTTGACCTTCATTCTCTTTCTTTCTTCATTTCTCTCCTTCGGGAGTGAAGACACCATTTTTGACCCCGGCATCATCACCTTTCCATTTTCTTATCTAGAGCCGGTGGCATTTTCAATGGAAGTTTCTTGTTCTAAGTATTGCTCTCCCTAAGGACGAATTAATTCAGGGATCGAGTCGAGCTTGTGACTCGGTGACCAAAAACAAGCCGCTTCGTGGGAGTTCACCCCATGCTTATCCTTTCTATTTTCTCTCTACTTTCTAATGTGTAGTATTGAGAGAGGCTTGTGCTCTTTCCGATTTCTCGATGTTTGTTGCTTGTTTGTTGTGATTTTGTAGGATCAACCCAACAATTTCTGAAGCCTCTCGTGTCCGGTTGATTTGTCCCGTTCTACTCGAGCTTCTCATCCTTTGTGTGAAATTAGTTTGGGGAGATCCGATATCCTTTCATCTTATCGATTCACGTTTATCTTTGCATAATTCATAAACGGCTTAGATTTTCGTAGAGACCCGACTTTAAACATTGAGGACAATGTTTCATTTTAGTTTGGGGAGGGAATCTATCGATTTGATGTTGCTTGCTTATTTTTTTGTTCTCACGTACCCGTTTTCCCACAAAAATAGCAAAATTTTTAGATTTTTAAGTTCTTATTTGCCATATAAGTTTAAAAAAAATGTTTAGACAAAAATGTAGGTTTTTCGTTGGTAAGAAGAAAAAGTAATTTTTGAACCGATCGAACGTGTAGAGTTCTAGCTTTCTCCCTTAACAATTAATGATGATAGTTTGTGCTAGTCTCATGTAGACTTTAA
>BQNB010052663.1:0-37272 GCA_026074375.1 Tanacetum coccineum
TGCTGCCATGTTTTTTTTACCAAGTTAAAACTGTTGACACGGGTCGCGTACCCTTCACCTGGCCTCGTTTTTAGTCACTATATCGACTCTGAATTGCAAAACTTATAAAAGATAAAATGTTGTACTCCTGACCTAGTTTTCAAAAGTATTTTTGGTTTGTCGTAACACTAATTAACGAGTTTGTAATCCGCGATTAAATTCAGCCAAAAGTCACTTGAAAAACACTTGGCCAAAATATAAGTTTTCTGTCATGTAATCCAGTCACGACACCCCTCCCTTTGGCCACGTTTTTAACATATTAAACGGCGTTTTTAGACAAAACTTAAATAATGAAAGTTGTAAAGGGCATAGCCTAGTTTTCAAAACCACTTTTTGTTTGAAATTTCATTGAGTAACGAGTCTAGAATTTGATTATAAACTTTTGCGTTTGTTCCCTAAATTTTAAATGCATTTTGTTATAACTTCATCCATTTGTTTAACACATTTAGAGACCAAACCAAATATCTATTGAATTAACTATAAAAGTACCCACGACCTAGTTTCTAAATTACCCGATATCATACTTACATGTTTGATTGTAAGAGATTATGACCCAATACATTTGGCAAAGTTTCATGAACAACCACATTTTAAGCAAGAAATATGTTCTCAACTCAAGCACAATACTAAGAACAAGATTTCATACATTTTAGGATATTACATGATTAGTAATATGCGTATTATTCATTTAGGTAGCGGATAGAGTTTGCATCATTTTTCGTGCCTACATTTATTTGATATGATCTTGATATTGCATCAAGGTAAGTTTATAGTCCCCACTTTTATAATTTTCAATCATTTATCAAATCTCGGAGATGAGATCATGTTTGTTTTACAAAATGGATGCAAGTACATTTTAATTCAAATATTACGAGTTTGCCTAAGTAGCTATAACCCACTATGCCATCATCATGAACTGTCAATTGCATAGATGTAATTATAAATTGCATTATGTGAGTGCGAATGTTATGAATAGATCTATTTGGGATTAACATCCATGTTCGGGCAAGTAGCACTTGCTAGTTTACCTGTTGTCCAGAAACGACGAATGTATACCATTTGGAATCATAGGTGTTACGGGTTGAACATCTACATTGGGCACCATCATTCATGTGTATTTGATATACATACATTGTTTAGATCTGTGTCATGAGCTTAGTGCATTTCGTAATATATTTTTGTGATATTGTAATTGTTACTTTATTGCAGGGAAATCTTACTATCCGCTTCATTTAATTTATAAACCTATAAATTCACCAACATTATTGTTGACAGTTTTAACATGTTTTCTCAGGTCAATAAGGTGTAAGTCATGGATACATTGGATGGTCATCTTTTGAAGTCATATTATCATAAATATTTACATGCATTACATTTTGGGATATTGTTATGTTGGGAAATCTTTACTTTTTCAAGTTAAACAAGTTAAGCCTATGAGCTTTGTGACGAACCATTTATGAAATCCAATATATCAGTTTTTAAACGACTCTTTTAGAGGTCGTTCTCTTAATTTGTGCTATTGATCTATGAAGTAATACTCCCGGAACATCATATTCTGTTGTGGCCCATTTTGGGGATGTTACAGTTGGAATTTAACCACTGCAAGCTTGGATGCCCTGCTCGTGTGATCGTAGGAGAATGTAGGATCGCAGAGTAAGTATAGGACAAACCTTAAATGAAAATTCGGGTTTGTCGACATTAGAACCACTAATAGAACTTATAATTGAACATTGCACAGGAAAATGTAATCGTATCATTAGTAGTGAAATGGTTAGGTTAGCACGCCTTTCTCCATGGATTCTTCTATCTATTTACTTTATTTACTTTTTTGTAATTCTTAAAATCAACTTAAAACCATTTTCAAATCGTGACAATAATCAAATTAGAACTATTTATCCTTAGCTCTTGGGACGACCTTGGATTTACCAAACTACTGCACTACATACGAGCGGGTTCTCTGCCCATTAGTACGTGTGTCGATAAACGAGTTTTATAAATTTAAAACTTGGTATAATATTATTAAAAACAATTTACGTATCAAGTTTTTGGCGCCGTTACCGCAGAGCTAATTTTAGTTGTAGTTTGATTTCTAAAATTTTCATTGATTTCTCAGGAAACATGATGAACGAGGTAGATATTGAAAACCTCACCATTGAACAATACGTAATGTTAACACAGGAAAGCCAAACACAAGGAATGGTTAGAACTGAATTCGGTAGGATGATTACAAAGGATATCAAAGACATGACTATTACAGAATATATGGAGTATGAGGCAGAAATAAAAAAGAATCCTCGGGGTTATGCTAAATCATATACTAGGAATTTAGGATCAACCAACCTTAGAGAAAGTAAGATCTTGGAAAACAAGCATCAACCTGACAAACTAAAAACCAATGATTATTTTCCCTCAATCCCTCCTTGCTTCAAACCTGCCTGACCAATTACCAATGATATACATGAACCTTTAAAAAAAAGACCCTAATGATTGTCAACTCTCGACACCTAACTCTCATCATGAAATAGAAGAAGTGAGTTCTAACGAAGATGTAGATGAATGGTTGAATGCAGAAATGAGTAAACGCGTGATTGGGCAAGATAAGGAAGAAGAACACGCTTTGATTAACATTCTCAAAACAGTAGTTGAAGAGTGCAAGTCAATTTACAAAAAAGCTCAAATACCTTCTAGCAGGACTAGCAAAATTTTGGGGGTATCCTTCGTAGCAGAAGAAGAAGAAGGGAAAAGTTCAGAAACCTTACTATGCAAGCAACAGTCTAATGAAATAAACCCAAAAGGTTTTACTCTTCCTTGCACTATTAGTAATCTTAATATATATGATGTGGCTGATGTAGGAGCAGGAATAAATATGATGCCTAAATCACTATTTGAACATTTGAAGTTGATTAACCTTAAGAAAACCAGCATGGTTGTTGAAATGGTTGATATGACAAAAAAGGCTCCATTAGGAATTGTGGAAAATATCCCATTAAAAATCGATAAGTTCTTGTTCCGTTCTGATTTTGTAGTTATTGACACACCAGAAGGACCTAACGAAACAATGTTTTGGGTAGACCATTTTTGGCCACAATACATGCTCAGATAGATGTTTTCAAGGGAGAAATTTCGTTAGGAATAGGCAATAAAAAAGTTAAGTTTGATACAAATGGAGAAATATGTCACTCTAGAGTTCCTCATGAAAAAATTTACATGGCAAGCTCTATACAGAAAGGCAAATACTTTAATCCTCATGAAGTTAAAAATGATGATTCCCCTACATTGGAACAAAGAACCCTTCACTATAGCGAGGAAAGCATAGACACTGTTGATTATAGTGATGATAGTCAAGAGGATGAAGTAGGAAGCCATCTCTTAGATGATGTAGTATCGAGATGGCATGTTTGCAAACCTGCTCATGTAACCTTTAAGGTCTGCGAAGAAGATTACAGGATATGGCCTACTTGCAATCCCGATTTAAGCTTTTGTAGTGGGTATGATGCTATTTATGAAAAAGAAAAAAATGGGATGCTCAAGCAATGGGTATGTTTTCGAGATCAGGAGAGACAGAGTGTCGGGGGAAATGGGATGAAATTTGCTGACTTCCTTAAAGTAAGGTATGGGAACAAGAATATTGACGATATAACTCGTGAACGACGATACTACGAATGGGTAGCACAAAATTACGACTTTAACACCACAAAGTATGTAGACCAATATGACTCTCACCATGAATAATCCCACGACTACGTTCCTCAAAATGATAACATACCAAATGACACTTTACGCATAAACACCTACTTCCCTAATGTCCCCCAAACACAACTTAAAAAACCACGTCTTAGGGATAATTTATTTAAAGAATAGGTAAAAGAAAACTTTTATTTTGAAGGTAACTTTGAAAGGACAAAGGATAACCCATACTCTAGGAATTTTGAGGTATACAAGGGAGAGTTTGACGATGAGATTAAGCAGTTGGAAATGAATATGAGTTAAAAGCACAAAGAAAAATATATGCCTTGGAAGAAGTATGGGAGAAATGTGAAATGTTTCATGATTCAACCAAACAATGGTATGATAAAGGATTTGAGGAAGAAGAACTATGGAAAATAGAAAACCCTAGTTGCGCTCACTACCAGTGCAAGATACCCCTAGATCACCTTGTCAAGCCAATCATGTTTAAAACCTATATGTTTCGTTACACCATTTCGCCTTAGCCTACCCTATAGTCTTTATTTTCTTTGTGTTGAAATCTCTGGCTATTTAAGTCCATGGTTCGAGGGATTGAGAACGAGAATTTTATGCGTTCGTAGAAGACCAATCAGTTATGATCTATAAAGACCCCCCATGTCATCACTTTTGACGTTGTTCATCTCAAGTGGGGGGATGTGCGTATAATATCAAATGCTGCAGGGGCAATAATAGAATGATATAAACTCCTATAGCATTTGCATGTTTAAAAAGAAAGAAAATGAAGAAAATAGGGTGCAACTAAAAAGCCACCCATGTGCTCAAAAAATGTAAAGATGGTACAAATTAAGTTAAAAAATTATAGATCTAGTAGCCCATTATTGCACCAAGCCATCTCAACAAATATGAAGAATGGGGCTAGTAGCCCATTATCGAAGTTTGACTTTAGATAGTCAAACTACAAGTGGTAAATGGCATTTGCATTTGAATGACATGGCCATTTGGATTTGCAGTTTGGAGTTTGCACTTTGCAAAATACATATCCAAACACCCACTTATGCAGTCAAATTTCATTATGCAAATAGCAGTCAAACTGCATAGCATTTTCAATTGAAGTTTGACTTTAGATAGTCAAACTGCAAATGTAAATGGCATTTGCATTTGAATGGCATGACCATTTGGATTTGTAGTTTGAAGTTTGCACTCTACAAAATACATATCCAAACACCCGCTTATATAGTCAAACTAGATTATGCAAATTGCAGTCAAACTGCAAAGCATTTTCAATTGAAGTTTGACTTTAGATAGTCAAACTGCAAATGGTAAATGACATTTGCATTTGAATGGCATGACCATTTGGATTTGCAGTTTGGAGTTTGCACTCTACAAAATACATATCTAAACACCCACTTATGCAGTTAAACTGCATTATGCAAATAGGTTTCAATTGAAGTTTGACTTTAGATAGTTAAACTGCAAATGGTAAATGGCATTTGCATTTGAATGGCATGACCATTTGAATTTGTAGTTTAGAGTTTGCACTTTGCAAAATACATATATTTTTTATAAGCACTTTAAATGGAAATGCAGTCAAAACATATATATCTTATAAGCATTCAAAATACAGAGTCAACAACCCAAATGTGATAGTTATACATCAAAATACAAATACTAAAGCAAGTAAAAAGTTTCTAAACATCAACATACAAAACATCCGGTCATGGTTTCCTCTTTCGTGTGGTTGAAGATGGTGAAGAATTAGGATCATTGGGAGCTCTTAAACCAAGCACACATCCTGTCTTACCTATTTTTCTGTACCCTCTTAGAGCAGCAGGTTGTGCATTGGAAGTGGATGCAATGAGAGCTCTGGATCTTATGGAAGTAGTGGGAGATCTTGATCTTGTGGAAGTAGAAGTAGTGGGTTTCTCCTTAAATATCTTAATCTCAGCATCACTAAGTGTATATTTAACATGATTAAACAAGACCAAATCTTCATCACCAAAAAAGCTTCATCACTAGAATCTTCTTCATCACTGGGTACTTCAACAACTTCTGCCTCCTTAGCCTCTTTTGTCTTTTTGCCTTTACAAATGTATTAAAATCCTCTAAAAGCTTTTTGATTCTGTTTTGAAGATCAAGAGCATCAACCAGATCCACACTTGCCTTCTTAGTCCCCTTCCCAGATACCATCAGCTTTGACTTTCCCTTCTCAAGAGCATCAACCAGATCATCCATTTTCCCTTCCCATTATCATCCATTTTTCCCTTCCCCTTATCTTCCACTTTTCCGTTCCCTTTATCATCTAGAAGTTAACAGGTTAAGACATGTTAAATCCAAATTGACACTAATCTCAGGCATTAAAGCTACATGTATAAAGTCTGACACTAACTTCAGGCATATAACTTTAAAGTCTCAGACATATAATACAGTCTCAGACTTATAAGGCAACAAAGACACTAACCTTTTGCAAGTTATGCTTCATCTTTGTAGAATGTGTTATATATATATCCTCGAGTATGATATGAGAATATGAATCATTCAACAACCAATTCGTCTTGCCATATTTAGGAATCACATACTCCATTACTTCGTCAGTAATTTTAATTTTTTCCAATCAATCTCTTTCATTTTTACAAACAACAAATCAGGGCATTAGAGCAAACCAACATTCAAAGAGAAATTAGGGTTTTAAGGCAAACACACATTCAAAAAGAAGATAAATACTCACTTAAATCAAATGTCAGACCGAGTGGCAACAATGATCCAATAGTAGTTGTTGGACAAGAATGATCAGTGTCAATTAGATTAAAAGGATCGGTGTCCGAGAGTAGTAGTGTAAAATGGCGGGAGTAGAAAGTGGGAAAATGGGATCATGGTTTAGAAAGAAAGAAAGAAAAAAGTTGCAAACATGGTCCTTAGGGTATTAAGTATGTGAAGTGACGGAATTGCCTCTGACGAGAAGAAAACATAATGAAATTCTGGATGGAGTTAGGATCAAATGACTGGTCAACCCATTTGGGTCAATTACAGGGATGTCTGGTGTAATTAACATCAAAATAGGACGAAACATGTAATTTGGGTATAACCACAAGGACGAAACATGTAATTACCTCTTCTAAATAATATCACATTATCACAAGTGTTTTCTACTCATTATCTTTCTTATTTTTTTTATTTAAACCGTCAGTTAGAAAGATATGTAATAACAAGAAATATCATTTCTCAAAATAAAATGTATTTTATAGGGTTTTAGCCGTACAATAGCAACGTACTTTCAGTTTTGTTCCATGTTGGTACGTGAACTTTTTTTTGTTCCACTTAATGTAACGAACTTTCAAGTTTCGTGTTAATTTGCACCGTAAAACTTGTTTTACCGGAATGAGCTACATTTATGGTCCACTTAACAGAACATTAGAAAAAGTTCACGTACCAAAACGGAACATTAGAAAAAGTTCACGTACAAAAACAGAACATTAGAAAAAAAGTTCACGTACCAAAACGGAATATTAGAAAAAGTTCACGTATCAAAATGGAACATTAGAAAGTTCGTTAAGTTGGTGAAAATTAACACAAAACTTTTTTCCCGGTTGCCGGTCAAGTTGGTGAAAATTAACACAAAACTTGAAAGTTCGTTACATTAAGTGGAACAAAAAAAAGTTCGCGTACCAACATGAAACAAAACCGAAAGTACGCTGCTATTGTACGGCTAAAACCCTATTTTATATTCTAATTTAGAGGCATAATGCCTATGCTTTTTGTAGCCACCCCACCACATAAAATCTTTACAAGTGGAAAATGTGGACCCCACATATGTTTTATGAGAGCCTTCAGTTTCTCCACTTAAATATTTGGTTCCCCAAATTCCATCCACGCAACTACCCTCAAGTACACTTTTAATACTCATTTTAATATTATTATATCATCTTATCTTATCTTTTCACATAAAACTAAATCCATTAGGTACGTATTTGTGGTAAACAGAGAAGAAATGTTTACGAAAATACTTTAGTCAAAAGTTGTGTTGAATTGAGTTACGGACTCGCATTCTTTAACATCATGAACATGAAATACCTTATTCATCTAAATGTTTACTAGAGATATAAAGAAGTCGAGTCAAGTCGAATACTCTTAAGCTTGAGCTCGACTAGACTCAACTGCTAATATTCGAGCTTGAAACTCGACTGAAGCTCGATTATTTTCAAATTTCAAGCTCGAATTCGAGTAAGAATCGACATACAAAGCTCGCCTCGACTCGGTTTTTATGAAAATTAAGTAATTATGTGTATATAAAGGGTAAAAAGTGTAATTAAATCAAAGCTTGATAAGACTCGTGAGCGTCACGAGCCGAGTATCTTGAAGCTCGAACTCGACTCGAAAATACACTCGTGTAGCTACAAATCAATCTCGAATAGTTCGTGAGCTGTCTCGTCTTATGTTATATTGTTGATATGCAAGAGACTATTACTCCCTCCGTCTCCAAATTATAGTCCAGGTTTCTTTTTTGGTTGTTTCAAATTAATTGTCCACTTCCAAAAATAGATAGGAAAGTTAGATTAAGTTTACTATATCATCCTTACTTGATGTAATAATTACAAACTTTAAAGAAGTTATAAATTAATTAGTTAATGGTAAAACTGTCATTGTGCAAAAAGTAAGAGAGAGAAAGCTGTAATGATGATATTTTTCTTAAACTGCGTGTTTTTTGTCGGTGGATTATAATTTTGAGACTGAGGGAGTAACATTTACCATCTTATGTTTTGTCTAGAGCTTGAATTATGACAATGGGTATTTCAAACTATTTTATTCTTGTTGTTCCCTATCTTTTATAATTGTTTTAGCATATTTCGCGCCATGGCATGGTAGATATAACATGGCCAACAACAGTAAATGCAGATGGTTTTGTGATATTTAAATAAGTAGTTGAGTTGGCTTAAAGGCAAAGTAGATAAAATACATCACATCAATCAAAATGGGCTTTAAGTAATGTGTTAAGAAGTGGGGTATTAATATTAGTAACCCCTCTTAAGTACAAATATTTTGTATTTTTCATAATTTCTAATGTACTTTTTTTAGTTTATAGCGTAATACAGTTTTTTATTAGTTTCTGTTTCGTATTTTTTTTCAGTTTAATACTTTTGACTAGTTAAACTTTATAATTTTTATTTCGTACTTTCCGTTTCACAGTTTTATAACATAAACAAAATTATAAAAATAAAATAAAATATTTAAAAAATTAAAAAACCAAAAAATTTAGGAGGTACAAATGGCTTTTTAAGAGCTCTTTATAAAAGGACTTTATAAACAAAATTATAATAAGTCTCAAACATTTATTGAGATGAGCACTAGTCCTCCTTTCTTTACATTCATTGTTCTGTATATCTTTTGTCGCCTTTGTACAAACAAATTCACAATAAAAATAAGGGTGTTACTATTGTTATCATCTGGCCCGTTAAAAAGTATAAAAAGTATAAAATATGTTTTTTTGCCTCATATTTTTCAGTGCAACACAGTTTTTTATCAGAGTTTATGTCATGTATTTTTTGTCAGTTTAATACTTTTGACTTGTTAAACTTTATATTTAACGTTTCGCATTTTCCGTTTCACAATTTTATAATATAAGCAAAATTATAAAAATAAAATAAATAAAAAAATCAAAAAACATGAGAAGTACATATGACTTTTTTAGGAGGGTCTTTATAACATGAGCTTACAAATAACTATAACTTGGTGAAATAAAAGTAACAGACAACCTTAATAGATGTTGTTTGATTTTTTTATTTTAAACGACGACCAACTATCTCATAATAAGCAAGACTTGAATTCATAACTATTTAACTGAAAAATGTAAGGGTGTGCACGGTTCGGTTTGGGTCGATTTTTGGCTAAAACCGAAACCGAACCCAAATATTCAGTTTTTATAAAACCAAAAATCAAACCGTTCGGTTTTTGGCAGTTTGGTTTCTCGATATCTAATTGGTTTCATTTCGGGTTTTTCGGGTTTTAACCGTTATATTTGGGTGTGACCAATTTATATAAACAAAGTTGGTTTACGTAGAAAATTGATTATTATTCTTTACTTTTTTGCATTATGTAAACACTAGATATTTACTCGAAGGTAGGGGTGAGCAAAATGGATCGTGGACCGGATCGGACCGAGAAATCGGTCTGAACCAACCCGAACCTATTTCCGGTCCGTTCTTCAGTCTATCATTTTTCTTAGTTTCGGTCTTCGCTCCGGTCCGGTTCGGTCTTACAAAAAACCTAGTGATTATGCCTTGTTAGACCGGACCGGACCGACCCGGGCCGAATCGAAACAGACCATTTCCGGTCCGGTGTTTTATCCAAGGTCGGTTTTGTTCCGATCCGGTTTTCGGACTGTGGGCTCCCTTACTCGAAGGATATTGGATTAACTTTATAATCAGCGTGCATAACAAAATATAAAGAACTGTAATAGACTTGAAGCTCACAAGCAACTTGCACCAACTATCCTATCATGTTATTAGTTGATGGATCAGAAGCCCAAGCTTGTTTATGGGCTTAGGTCCATTAGGATTTATGATTAGGACTTTGTGTATCTACCAAGTTTAACAGTGAAACCCCGTAAAATATACGTTATTGACACGATATTTATAAAGCTAAATACGCAGAAACCTTGATCATAAACTCTAATGGAACTAAGCCAAAAAACGTGCCCGGGCCTCTAATCTATCATGTAATACATGTAACATTTTAGACTCTCAGAGAGATCCAATTCACGTTCAGTTGGTTTTTAAGATGTTATTGTTGACGGAGCATAAGTAAGATCGAGTCCTGAACTAATGCGTCCAGAAGTCATTCCTTGAAGCTCGGGTTTTAAACTGCATTGTTCAAAAGCCATAGCTGAAAGCTCATCAAATGTGAAATTAAACACGTTAATGAAATTGTATACTCAAATCTTATGGTTAAATTGGAAGTTGTATAGCTTCACAAAAAGAAAACATTAAACACGTTAATTACATAGTCACAATCATATTATTGACATCATTTCATTAAAAAAATCAGTGATAAATAGGATAATTAGTCCTTTTATCATTAAGCATATCACAGTTTTGTGTTTTACAAGGATGGTAAGCAACTATATGTAGTAGCCGTAATTTGTGTTTTGATAATTATAAATTTAGTAATTCGTATTTTTGGCGAGTATTGCACTAGTATTACTCGTATAAACTATATAGTTGAATAATATCATACTATCATAGATAAGAAAAAATAAGGAAAAAAAAAACTGACAATGGTTTTCTTCTTTAGGTTTTCCCAAACATTTGTGAATTGGGCCGATCCAAACAAAAAGAGTCCAAGACATACCCTAAATGGGCCACAAACAAGAAAGAAAAAAAAATCAAATGCCCAAATCTAAAGCCCGACTCAAAGAGTGACATGCCATCGAGAACGTGAAAACATTTTGAAGAGTTTAAGATCGAGAGATCGTTTTTCGTCTTTGTGATCGTAAGTTTGGGTCGAGTTTTTAAAATACTACTGTAGTGCCATTTTTTAATATGTGTTGTAAAATTCTGTAATTACTATATTACACATTTGTGGACAAATCCACTGTCGTTTGACAGTGGGCCACATTGCTACAGTAATGAGCTCTCATTTTGGGCTAGCCTGATTTTTTTTTTTTAATTATTTTGTTTTTTTTTTTAATAAAAAAAAATACAAAACGGTCCCTCAACTTTTAACTATTTACGATTTTCTTACACAAAAATTCCCGTAAAAAAATTTACAAAACCGTCCCAAAAAAAGAAAATATTCTGGAAAAAATTAACCCGTCCCAACGCAAAAAAAAAATTCCCGAATCGTACAAAAAAAGGAAATATCCGGGAAAAAATTAGCCAAAAAAAAACCAAAAAATAGCCTAAAATCTGGCCCAAAGTAAAAAAAAATACAAAACGGACCCTCACCTTTTAACTATTTACGATTTTCTTACACAAAAATTCCCGTAAAATAATTTACAAAACCGTCCCAAAAAAAGAAAATATTCGGGAAAAAATTAGCCCGTCCCAACGCAATTTTTTTTCCCCGAATCATACAAAAAAAGAAAATATAAAAAATTAGCCCCGCCATAACGCATCGCCAAAAAAAACCCCTGAAACGTAAAAAAAAAAATTATTCGGGAAAAAATTAGCCCTGCCGCAACGTGCGGGTTCTTTTGCTTGTTCTACATATTATTATACACTCCATTCATTCCATAACTAGGGTTTCTTTAACTTAATAAGCGTTTATTGTTTAAAATTAAGATCCAAATAATAATAAAATATATTAAACTCGTTCATGCTAAAGAATCTTAAGAATAAATTGAGACTACTGATGAATAAAATATATGCGTAATAAATTAGTACTGAAGAATCTTAGTTAGTTTTTCAAGAGAATATTAGAAATATTTATGTTTTATAAAATATCTAAATGTTTTTAAATTTGCTCCGCTCTCCTAACAAACTCATTTGTAGTGTTTTAAAAATTATCAAAATTTGCCCTCTCGACCATAACTCACCTCTATTATACGAACATTATTTGTTTTGGTTTCTTGAAAAATTAAGAACTAAGTAAGTTCAATCGGGCTATCACAGTGATGTGTGCAGTGTTGATTCGGTATGCTACATACATGGTTTCGTCGTATGTTGGGAATGATTCGCCACAAACTCAAGGTAGAACGGTGGCCGGGGTGAAACTGCTTTAAAGATAGAGAGCACTCGCCTTGAAGTAACAAGTACTCGTAGTAGATTATGATTGTCGTCTCTATAACGTCAAAATCCATCATGCAGAAATCGAGCCCATGAGCTAATGACAGAGTTTAAAGGTAACATGTATAATACAAAAGGTCCACTGCAACTCTGCAAGCAAGGTTTTCCTCGAGCATATTGAACGATTTTTTGGTGTATATGGGAGTCTTTTACAGGTAACGCTCGTTTTCTATCTTTAACCTACAGCCGCTTGACTGAATAATGCTGCTACAGACCATTAGACTTGCAGTTCACACAACTAGGCTGCAGTATGGTTTAACCGCCTTAGACCATAAAAACCCTCGTCAAAGTGATAAGCTTAATTGACGATTATTAGAAACTGCGCCAATCCTATACTTAGCCAGGTTCAACCAAATTCTTATTAAGGAGATTGTTTTCAAGATGCCATCGAATACTTCTTACGTCCTAATGAACTTGCATCAATCTTAAGGAGTGATTCACCGTAATTAATATAGTTCTTAGGTTCGCCCTTATGTTAAAAGAGACGATCTAAGGTTGAGCTCGTCTAAGAACTAATCAAACTGAGTTACCACGATAAC
The DNA here is from genome assembly GCA_026074375.1 of Tanacetum coccineum. Classification (NCBI taxonomy): domain Eukaryota; kingdom Viridiplantae; phylum Streptophyta; class Magnoliopsida; order Asterales; family Asteraceae; genus Tanacetum; species Tanacetum coccineum. The sequence goes on from BQNB010052663.1 coordinate 13,043, forward strand.
ATAACATCTATTATTCGAGTCAAGAAATCATGAGGCCCCAAACGAAAACATGATGCGAGAAACTTATTCATATATGATATATATATTCAAATACACAAATTTCATTTGTTTGGAGGGAGTATTAGCATTACAGATTACAATTAATTCCGAAAAAATTTGACATCTCCACAAATTTTTCCTGTAAAGTAGTACACATATTATAATCGAATACAACACGAAAAACACATAACATAAAATCAAGAACTATACCGATTCTGTAACATGATTATCAAACTAATGCATCAGCACCAGCAACAATCTCCAAAATCTCACCAGTAATCTTGGCTTGACGCTTTCGGTTATAGACTCGGGACAAGTTCTTCTTCAACTCAGAAGCATTATCAGTTGCGTTCCCCATAGCCGTCATTCTTGCGGCAAGTTCACTTGCTAACGACTCCTGCAAAGCCCTCAAAATCTGACTGTTCAAATACAATGGCAACAAAGCGTCAAGAATCTGAACAGGGTCTTGTTCAAATTGCAAGATTGGCGAAAAGTCTAATTGTTCGGTCCTAACAACTTCTCTTTCGACAGTCAACTTTCCTTCTTTAGTAGTCAACCTAAAGAACTCGTCTTCAGCAGCATCAACACAGACACCGTTAATATCACATATCTCACCTTTAGGTGACAATGGAAGTAAAGTGTGGATTACAGGATTAGATTTCACTAAAGACACAAACTTTGTGTACAAAAGTTCGACTTTATCGACTTCTTCACTTACAAAGAGCGAAAACACATCGTCGGCGATTGCTTGAGCTTCTTTCGCAGTTGGAAGATTGCTTCCATCAAGAAACTTATCAACCGGAATCTGTGGTCTCCTTCCAAAGTACGAATTACCCTTTTTACCCACACTAATGATAACGTAATCAAGACCAAGAGTCTTGAGTTCACGAATTCGTGCCTCGGCTTTTTTCAAGATAAAGTTGTTAAAACCGCCACAAAGACCACGGTCTCCTGTCACCACAACAAGTGCCACCTTCTTCACAGGTCTAACATTAGTCAAAGGAACATCAACATCTTCTACTTGAAGCTGCTCATTAATACTGTAAAGTACTTCAACTAAAGTTTCGGAAAATGGTCTTGCATTCACAACAGCTTCTTGCGCTCTTCTAACTTTAGCAGCTGCCACAAGCTTCATAGCCTCAGTGATCTTCTGAGTGTTCTTAACTGAATCAATACGAGTTCTAAGCTCGCGAAGATTGCAATGGATGGAAGTAGAAGATTTCGATATCGAATAGTTTGCATTGGAAGGATTTGAAGAGGGGATTTGAACAGGAGATATGAATGACCTGAATGAAAGTGGTGAAGATGAATCAAGTGATGGTTTTGATGACACCCACATTGTTGTTAAATTTGAGCAAGACATGTTTTTTTTTGTTCAAGATTCAACAATGGAGTTAAGGTTTGTGTCAAGTGTTATTGTTTCTTGATAAAAATCTTATCTTTTTGTTTGTATGGTGGAATTGCATGTGTGAAAATACAAGGATGAGGTTTTTGAGTGGATGTAGATTATCATGATCATGTATGGATGAGGGGTTATCAAAGGACCCCACTAAATTTTGATAATTAAATTTTTGTAGCAAGTATGCTATTTGGAAATTATCAAAGTTTACCCTTTATGAAAGGACTAGTCTTTATGAACATCCCATAAGTTCTACTATTAATGCTTTTGCCACAATGTGTTCATTATCTTGAACACCCGCGCAGGGTCAAGTGGGGAAGGGTCGGAAACGGTCATGGGATCAACCCGGTAAGGCCATGTACATCTGAGTCAAAAAAACCACATCCGTTTACCCACAGGGTCAAATATGTATGCATGCTAGGTGCAAACAACTTTGAAGTGGCCACGCCAACCTGCTGAAAAGGGAGGGCTTTACCTGGTTTGAGTATGTGTGGCGGTGGGTTCAAACCCCCGTGAATTAGTCAGCCTAAAGAGCGGAAACCATCATGGTTACCAAAAAAATAATAATTATATATGTTCTAAATATTTTGTGCCACAAGTATCTACTGGCTACTGCAATTTTGCTATTTGGAAGGATATACTTTTTTCAAAGAATAATATTCTGATAATAAGTGGTGTGGAATATAGTCTGCCCCTCTTTTGTGAATCTGGTATAAGGTACAAATTATACATCAAACTCGGGGAATACGTTAAAAAGATTAGAGTTAGCTAGTTTAAGCGATTTGGCATGATACTTCACCCAAGGTCGTGCTGCAGATAACTCATTTGCATAGACACAAGGTGTTCTAACAAATATACATAACATGATAACAGAAAGAATAGTCAAACAATGTATCGTAAAATATGATTAAATAAACTTCATCAGTTAGATTAAAGTAGAATTACCTGATGTACATTTTAATGGTATATACGTTCAATCTAATAACCAACAGCGATCACAGGTCAAAACTTTCCTTGCCAATCAATGGACCAACAATGTCATCGTATGTTTGACTATCTGGAGTTGCTCCTTTGACCACCATATCATCATGCAATGCAATCACTTCCTCTGCGTTACTCTTTTTACAAGCATTTGTAAGAAGAGTCGTGTATGTAATAGAATCAGGAGTCAGCCCTTGAGCCACCATCATTTCCATAAGTTCCTTCGCTTCTTGAATTGATCCAAATTTGCAAACAAAGTTCATTAGTATGTTGTAAGTGACTCGATTCACTAATTTACCGTCTTCTTGCATTTGCAGAAACAAATTCAATGCTTCGTTAACCTTCCAATTTGCACAATAACCGGTTAATAAGGTGTTTAAAGTCACAGCGTCAAGTAAACCTAATTTCTTCAATTCGTCTACCATAATCTTGGCAACATCCACCGAGACATTCTTAGATAAACCATCTACAATCGAATTATAAATCACTAAGTTCGGTTTCTTGCCCATCTTTATCATATCATCATAAACCCGAACTGCATGTGCTATACTCCCTTGTTTACTAAACGCATCAATCATAGTACCATAAGTGACGGTATCTGGACTACGCCCATGGTCAAACATACCATCAAGAAACTGTTTGACTTTCGAAACCGATTCATTATCACTTCTAAAGAGATAATAAATGAGAATATTTTCCAAGAAACCGTCTCTATCTACAAGATTTTTCCCCACGAGCCATTTATGGTAATCAAGAGCTTCACTCAAGTACCCGTTTCTTGATAGCCCCTTAACCAATATAGAATTAGTAAATTTATCGAAGCAAATGTTGGTTTTTATCATATACGCCAACAAAACTGAAGCCGTGGTAGTATCTCCTTCAAAGTAAAGCCAATGAATTAACGAATTGTAAACAACTGTATTCGGAACTAAACCTCTATCTACCATATCAGAACACAACTTAAACGCTTCTTTTGTACACCCTTTTCTCAGATACCCGTCAACCAAAGTTGCATACGTCCTTACATTTACTTCAACGCCCATTTCTGTCATTTCGTCCCTGAGACTTTCTGCGGTTTTCATATCTCCCAACTTGCAATAACCATTAACAAGACTATTATAAGTAACCGAATTTGGCATAACAAACCCCATCGACATCATTCCCATTTTCCTAAACAGCTTTAACCCCAAACTAACGTCACCCATTTTACAAGCACCGTCAATAATCATATTAAAAGTAACCACATTAGGATATATTCCACTTTTTAACATTCGGTAAAACACACTAATGGCTTCATATAAACGCATTTCTTTACAAAGAGCATATATAACCAAATTCAATGTATAAACATTCTCTACATAACCATACGAAATCATTTCATCATACTTTTGCCAAAAACAACTTACCTCGTTCGACTTCAAAACACGATTCAAATAATTATTCCAAGCATGAACCGAAACACTAAACCCCTTCTCCGTCCGTAACTTCATAATCACCTCATACGCACATTTCTCGTCACCTAACAAATTACAACCCCGAACCAGTGCATCAAACACATCACCACACAAAACCTCGCCATCATAACAATCCCACAAACCATCCAAAACCTCTAAATGCGAACACCCCATTTTCCGCAACAACTTATCCATCAAATCCAACACATCATCATATCTTTTACAGCCAACCATCACATGTACCAAAACACAAACATTTTCCAATGAGGGTGTATAAGTCTTTTGCTCCTCAACCCTTTTGAAAAACCTTAAAACTAAGTCAGGAGACATTCGAAACTCCGAAACGACACGAGTTACTAATGAGTTTGAAACATTTGAAGACAATAATAACTTGTCCAAAACTTTCCATTTTTTTTGCCTTAAATTGACACAAAGTGAGTTAAAGATTATGTTTTCAGAATTTGGGTGTTTGAAATTGTTGCTGAAATGAAGGGTTCGAGTAAAAAGATTGGGTCTTTTGGTCAAGAAAAGCTTCAGAAACATAGAATCAAGAAAACCCAAATTGGGTTTGGAAAACTCATCAAGTTTCAAACTTTTTGACTCAACAAGGGATGAAAAGGGTTTTAGGCTAAAACCCTTTTGGTGTTTGTCCGGGTCGACCCGGGTTGTTGCTAAAAAAAACCGGTTGACCCGGCCGGGTTTCAAAAGGACGGCATTTTCGAGTTTTTGTCGAGATTTTAATGTAGTATGGGGGCTTATATGTAAATAGAGTGGGGGTATGTTTGGTGCAATAAACTAAGATTTAGGCTTAGGGCTGGAGCTCATATTACAAGCCGAAAGTCGAAGCTTATAATTTTGTAAAGTTGTTTGACGAATTTGCTGAAACCGAAGCTTATTAATGTAAAATAACATAAAAATATATCAAATAAATTCACATATATATTCAAGCTTTTGCATGATAATCTATTATATTTTAAAAGGTATTTACGTAACTTCACTAGTTATAAGCCTCTATTAGCCATTCTTTATGGGCTTAGGCTTATGACTTATAAAAGGTTTCATAAATATGTGTGACAAACAAACTTATTTTATAAACTGATTTATTTTAAAAGCCCAAGCCCCTCTAAACCCCATTTATGAACGTATCGAGTTTTTCTAGCAGAGTTTATATTTTATTCTATATTTCAGTTTTATTTGGTTTATAAAACATGTCACTGAATAAATCAAGCTTTTCGAGTCGAGCTCGATCCAAACAAATTTTCTCAAGCCGAGATCGAGCTTCCCTCGTAAAAGCTCGTCGAGCTCGAACGGAGCATAAAGAAAAGTGTATCTGGGATTGTGAGGCCGTTTTTTAGATTTGTTCGACTGAGACTATAAATATGGCATGTGCTGATTGTGTTTGCAGAAGTCCAGCCTGTCGATATATCTTACTGAAAATGTCAATGCAGCTAGTGAGAAACCAGGGGGTGTCTCGAGACATCCATGAATTTTTGTGGCATAGTGTTAATTTCGTTAAAAAACATCGATTTTTTCTTGAATGCACCCGATCCCTAAAAATTGTGTTTGTAGTATCGTTTACTTTATTTTAAGTGCATCTGGTCGTTTTAGATTATGCAGCTGAGGAGAAAGCTGCAATTGGTGTATGTTTCACTCGGAAAATGAAGGCCTAGCAAAGAGATGGCTATCTTAATTTGTATCACTGATACATGTGGCAATTACAACCCATATGAAAACCGGTCGGGGTTGTTTTTGTTTAACAGATGGTCAAACGGGTAAAATATTGAAAAAAACTAAGATAAAATTATACGGGTCGAACGACTTTAGCAGGTGTCTAAACTATGGCGCGCGCGTCACTTTTTAGTTCACGCACTTAAACGAGATTTGACATTAAGAATCTAAAGCTATTAAATGACCTAAACCCTTATAAAACCCGAGAGCCCTTACAGTTTTCAAAAATAGAGCTCAGGCTGAGAGTCATACAGTTGCACATTATGAACTTTTGACATTTCAATACATATTTACAAGTTGAAAACATTTCTTAATAGGCAACATTTACATTTTTGCTCTATTAATTTTAATACTTCTGTATTTTGTACGTGGCTATCGTGCCTAATCTCACTTGGGATTCAGTTTTGTGCTCGTTTTCTGGGTTTCTTGGTCTGCGTTGCAGTACCCGACTGGGGCTGTGATAACGTAGTATTCTTTGAAGATCTGTTGGCATGACTATTTCTAGGTTTTCTGGTCACTGGTGGTTTAGCGTTCAAATTCAAGCCAAACAAACTAAATGGTTCATCTTTATCATTAGCCATATTAGATGTAGACGTTTCTCGGACTCTTGGTTCATCTTGATCACTGTCATCTCCACGTACCATGTCTTTCGGCAATGAATCATCTTGCACATCCTAATTACATCAAGATGATACGGTTAGCAAACAAAATCGGTAATTGTACTTGAGAATGTACAAACAAATTAAGAATTTTACTGATACTTTATTCTAGCAGTACCTCATTTTGCACGTTTTCAGCGTGATCAGAATCAGATCCACCTTCTCCTTCCGAATCTGTCATCTCCTCGCACTCAAACTCCACACCTTCTTCTACGTCCTCATCCTCTGAGTCACTTAGCTCCTCCTGCTCCATCACGATTTCATCATTTCTAATACCCACTGAACGATCACCTGAATCATGATCATTTCCATTTTCCTCGAGTAAACCCTGTGGGCGACTAGGCTGCGTTTCAGTGGTTCTAGATTCACGACCACTTCGACCTTTCTCTTTTCGTGCAGTATAACTTAAACTGATATCTAAATCCAATTCAATAGGACTACGGGGCACGGCACTGACATCTGTTCGATGGGGTGTTGATGAATCTGCAGGTGGATGGGGAATTATTCCGTCATCAACTCTCTGCAGAAGTGGATGGAAGTCAACACCCGTAGATGATGAAGTTAACTCCTTAGATCTCAGAGAGTTGTTGAAGAAAGCAAAGGTATTTTTGTCTTGGTGAGAATAACGAGGGAGGTTAAGGTTTAACTGTGGGGAATTACTAGAAAAAAAGTCAAAGGAACTAGAAGAGCCGGCACTGCCATGCAGAGGGTAATACGGCAAACTATTCCCGTCTTCAGGATCCTGGAACAACAGAGGATGCATTTGAAGATCTGAATCGCCCTTTTCACCGGCATCACTAGTGCTGCATCTTAATGAATTCCGCTCATCTGACTGACCAGTTCTTGTAGGAACTACGTTATCTCTCACCTTACTGGACGCTCCATCTTGGTATTTTGTAAAAGCAGATTGCGACATTATACGAACGGTAGGTGGAAGATTTACAGGAGGCAAGTCAGGAGCAAGTTGCACTAGTCGACGAGGATGTATATCGGAAGGCCTAAAGATCTTGGCAGGAACTGGATGAGATGAGGTGTTGGGGTTTATTGATCTGTTCTGTGTAAATAATTCGACAGGCTGATTTTCTCCCAAATTCGGTTGAGCGGGCCTCCAATCGGCCAAAAACGCCTCATGGACGTAAGCTTCATCTTCATTATTTCCGCCATCATCTCCACTATTATTTTCTCCACCAGCATTATCGGCACTACAATTCTGCATTTATCAAAAAACTTAGTAAGCGTTTGTAAAAAATAGGTGAGCTGAGTAACCGAGGGCATACCTCTTTATCTGACACGGTTCTACGTCTAGGAAAGCCAGCAAATAGATTAGCGTCCTCTACAGTTGACAAGCCTTCCCTGTTTTGACCAGCAGCAGTTGAATTTAGCGCTTTTGACTTTCTTCTTTGTGATTCATATAAACGTCGTTTTTCTCTCATGAGTTCATCTCCTTTGTATGACTTCTGGTTTCCAACAGCCGTTCGATATTGTCGAGAGAGCAATGACGGATCTCTGTGAGGGACCATCCACTTCCCTATAGCCATCCAATCCATTTTAAATAACTTCAATCCCTGCGTTGTTTAACCATTCATTATATAAAATAAGTATGTCCCTTCAGTATGTTGGCACAAATAATACCAAGAAACAATACCTCCTCTATTAGAGACGTCTCTTGTGGAGTCAAAGGAGCATTTTTCATCCTCCTAACCGCCTATAAAATGTGCAAACTACAATATCAGTTGTTCCGTATTTGAGTAATATTGATGGCTAGAAAATCTAAACAAAGCTCCTCGTCTATATTTAGTGACGGGGCATTCAGTAAATACATACCTTTACTGGATTCTCTGCTGCTCTAGAACACGCAAGGTTTTTCTGTCTTACAAATATCTGAAATATATAGTAAAAAAGAAACATCACTCAGTTGACCATTATGATAACGAAATAACAATAGAAGATCGTGAAAGGAATCGACACCATTCAACTTGCCTGATGCGGTGTTTTACAAGGTAGATACTTTTTCTGAATCTCCTTCCAGTCGGTATTATGCTCCATTATCCCTCGAGCTAATAACCTGCATGATTAAAACAATTAAACGAAATCAAAAGGCAGACCAAGAAAGGAAGCAAGAATATAACGGCAAGCAGATCACCCATAACTAAAGACATATTATTAAAGGATAATGTGTGGAATGAACGAAGGTATGTTGGTACAAGTGCTATAGAAGTACACCATCTAAAGAACAATTGGTTTAAACTGAATTTAATCGTATAAAACGTTTTTCAAGCTAATTACTCGAAGTATTATTTTTAGCATTTTGCTATAATGTTTCTGAATCTATATGTAACTCGATCTTTGTTACACCCTAATTGTTCATGAGCCAAAAATACATAGTTTTGAAATTAACAACAGATGCAATGTTTTGGTTGGCTAATGTCAGTTTATCATTTATTTAAGGACACATTTGAAGGATTTTTTATGCACATTCGAAAACCAGTAACGAACAAAAATGATTTTAAGAGCTTGGAACTTACCCATCCTCAGCATCAGTGAAAAGCACGCGATTTGCAACAGATAAAGGAGGTGGCTTATGTGGAAATAGAGCGGGATTGAAGATAGGAAAGAATCGCAAGGCTAAACTTGCAATTGGTTTCGGAACTAAAGCAATTGATTGCTGCTTAGACCTTTCAGCAAGTGCAGCAGCAACTCTCTTCTTTGACTTATCCTTTCTCGCTTTACCAGGCTTTCGTGTAGAAGGATCTGAAGAGACGCCACTGGCTTCAGCTGTAGGATGAAGACCTTTATAAGGAAACAAACACTCCTTCTCGGCAATACCCTCATATGTAGCTTCTAACTGTCTCAGGTGATGTTTTTGAACAGCTGTGAATAAACCAAAAGCATGGTTGATACATAAACCTTAAGTTACAAGCCAATAATACTGCATATAAAAAACTAACATACCGATAGAAACATTGTCCATATAGCTTTTCACTAAACTAAGAGGCGCAACATCCATAACAGATAGCACGTTATCACTGATGGAAGGCACCCAGAAAAAGCTCTCCGTAGGGGGTACCCCACCAGAAATAGTGGAAGATTCAGTGTTGTTCTGAACTGTTACAGCCGGATATATGTATGGCAAGCTAAACCAAGAGCTTGGATACGGTATCCTTTGAGAGGCCAATACCTGATCACGTTTCTGAAGCATCTCTGAAAGTAACGTGCGAACTTGGGTGGAAATATGTTGTTTAGAAGGTTCTAAAACAGAAAGAGAAAACACTTGAACAAGCAGTTGCACGTGCTCATACATCAAACAATGCAACTGGCCTATCTGCTGTGGAGTGAATGCACTGACATGATTATTCTTTGCAAATGAAGTACCTCCGTTCATGTAGTTTCTTGCATGCGGGACTAATAAAGGAAATATGGGTGCATTAGGTAAAATAGGAAGTAACGGTCTATTCATCTGTCCTGAAAACTTATTCTGTCGAGTATCGGTTTTTTGACGTTTTTTCTGTCTTGTCTCAGGTCGCCTACCATGTTCCCCTTCTTGGGACCCACTCGGTAGAATGTCATCACCATCACTCCCAAGTGCTTCTTCAAGTTCTAGCTCGAAGTCGGCATCATTATCTGATTCTTCATCGACATTTTCATTTTCTGGTGCTGCACCGGAGGTTTCATCTCCATCCAGTAAAACAGCTGCAAGAAACTTCCTGTACTCTTCCTCGTCGTCAATGTTATGATGAAGGTCATCCTCGTCATCTGTTTCTTGAAGAAAAGTCTCGAGTTCATCAAGAGTGGATCCCACAAGAGAATACCGAGCTCTAGTTCGCTTCCAGATGGCGTCCTCGTCATCACTGTCACGACGCTCTTCAGCAACAGTAACATCATTAACTCTATTAGTTGCAATGTTTCTTTCATTCTCTTCAGCAGCTTGCATCGCCATCTGCTGACCATGATTAGCATTTCCAACAGCATCATCGTGCAATTTATCAGGGGCATTTGTGAGATCAACCACAGGTGAATGATATTCTCCGCTGTCCACGACATCACCATCAAACTCACACTCTTCAATCTCGGAGCTAAGGCTTGAAGAAGCTTCTATAGAAAGAGCTTCTTTCAAAAGCGGGTTGAAATCCATATCTCCTTCCTCATCCTCCTCCTCCTCCTCCTCGTCATCATCCACATGTTCAGAAGAAACATCGTTGTTTTTGGATAAATTTGCAGCATCAGTGACAATATCAGAGCACTGATTTTCTGTTGACGGTGAAGGTAATGATGTCATTGTCGCTAGAAGTCAAAATTAACAAAAATCCCTGCAACTACAAAAAAATCATAATAAAATAAACCTCAAGTTACATGATGCTTAAACGATGAATATTAAGAAAATCAACATTAACTACCAAAACACCCATCAAGTATGTGATGTCCAGAATCACGTCATAATTATACAAGCTATCTTATATCTATTCATCATGACAAGTATATAACCTCGACAAGAAAGGGTGAAAAGATCCTTAAATTCTCTGAACTATTGGTACTTAGCAATATAACTTTCAAGTTAAATACTGATCAACTTGAACCTCTACAAGTCTTATTAACATCGCGTTTGATTTGCACTAAATTTCAACACATTTTTTGGACATGAGCACACTGTGATATGACTCTTCCTAATCATACAGCTAACACTGCCTTCCACATATCATCTTCGAGGAGTGGTAGACCAGTCAGCATTGCTAATTATCGATGTTCTATGAGCACATTTTGACAAGTAGCGCCACAATGTTCTCATGTCCACATATATATTTCACATAAACGAAAATCTGTTTACTAACCAATGCATGAACATTCAAGTAGCTAAATTACATTTGTTGTACTAGAATGCAAAACTGAAGTCAAATAATATCCTTAACATACATGAGCACACGCCGCTCTCCTAATCAGATGTTGAGTCGGTCTAAAAGTCTAAAACATAACCTCAGCATTGCCTTCCACGTATAGTGTTTGGTCCTAGGGGCCGTCGAGGCGTCGACATTACAATTTATCAACATTTCACGACTATACTATGACACAACTTCTAAGTTGTAACTAATTATTAACTATGAAAATGCTATCAAGTCTGTGCTGTTCTAAACTATATAACCTCGACAAGGAAGGGTGTTACACAAGATCATTGAATCATCTAAACTATTGGTAATTAGCAATCACTCCAATCAACTTTCAAGTTGCACATCAATCGGCTTCAACCTCAACCTCAACAAGTCTCATTGACGTGGCGTCTGGTTTGTACTCAATTTCAAAATACTTGTTGGGACTGAAATTCAAATAATTTCCTTAATCCAGATGAGCACACCATGACAAGTCACATACACACTCTCCTGATTAAAAAGTATCGCCACAAGGACAAATTTCACATTAACAAAAAAGTTGCTTGCTACCCAATGCATGAACAAAGTAGGTATATCGCTCAAACTACTACATATACAGATAGCAATGACAAAGGCGTGCAGTTTCTCAAACCCTAAACATAATGCACATTCATAAATCACATAACTATAAATCAACACAATGTTTTCATCACTTTAATTATCATTAAAAGTAACATAACGAACCCTATTTCAGTCACCAATTACAGGTAGCACTTAAAAATCAATCAATCAAACATTCACTAATATAAGTGCCGTAATAAGATAATACAGAAAAAGTTGAAACTTGTAGCGGATAATGAATTAGGACTTGTCATAAGATCCTTAAACTATTGGTAAATTAAGGGGGTGTTTGTTTCGGCTTATATGTGGGCTTATGAGCTTATATGATTTTGGCTTATATAACGTAAGCCTCAATTTTCCGGCTTATTGTGAGACTTGAGGGCTTATATAAGTTTATTACGATATGATAAACTTATATAAGCCAGAAAATTGCATTTTACGACAATGCGATGACACAACTTGTAAGTTCTAACTAATACTAAAATGCCCATCATCATTAATCGCATTATATGAATCCTAATAAATCACCCACCTTAATCACTTAAATCTTATTATTAACTAAAAAAACAGAATTGGGTAATCCTATCAATCAATCAATCAATAATAAGTATTCGAATAATAAGATAAAAAATATTTACCGGAAAATTAAACTGAATTAGGGCTTGTACGTATGTTTCATCATCGCCGGAAAATTATAATCTGTCTTTTTTTTTTTTTTTAATTAAACGATAAGTCCTTCATCTTATATACTTTCAGCATTTTACAACTTTAAAAAAAAATTACTACAACTTGGCTTCAGTTACAACTTAAGTCCTTCTTAGGTTTGATGTCTTCAGTTAGAGCTTAAGTCCTTTTTATAAGGGTTACATACTTTAACCCCTCAATTATTATATATGTTTGTCCATTGCTGGTTAATTATGTGGCAATAGGGGTATCAAAACCGGACAGGATCGAAACCGACTTTGTCTAAAACACCGGACTGAAATGGTCCGGTCTAATCCGGGTCGGTCCTGTCCGGTTTGGTCTTCGGTCCGGTCCGGTCCAACAAGGCATAATTGTCGGTTTTTTCGTAAGACCGAACCGGACCGAAGACCGAAAATAAGGAAAATGATGGACCGAGGACCAGATCGAAATAAGTTCGGTCCGGTTTCTCGGTTCGGTCTGGGCAGCGGTCCGTTTTGCTCAATTCTATGTGGCATCTAACTTATCATTTTTTTAATTCCTTATAGTTATTTTTTTATATCAAAACGCAAAACTTTTGAAATCATGTTTGTGTGTATTTTATAACCATTTTATCTTTTTTTATATATAAAAAGGATGAATATTTACTAATACCAAATAGAGTTACAATACATTCAAAAACAGGAAATGGACATGCCAAATTCTTTACACAAGTTGCTATAAAACTTGAAGATAAACATATACCAAACAAGCCATGCTAGATGTTATAGGATAAGGTTTTCAAGATCGGGATTCTAGCCAGGATCGTTTTCGTCTTTCCAAGATCGAGATCGTAAATTCGGATCGGGATCGTAAGATCCTACTATAATTTCGTTGTCTTAATAGTCTTTGTAATATTATACAAATCTACAAATTATTATATATTATAAACGCAATATTATATAAATGTTTTATAGAAATGTTGTCCTAAACTATGATTATGAAATGTTTAAGAAGATTAACATGTTGTTTTTAAATTCTACGAAACACAACCCATAAATTTGTAGTTCTTTAGTTTCTGGTTCGTGAAAAGTAAGATCGGATCGGAGTAGATCTTAAAATCCTATGGTTAAGATCGAGATCCTATAAGATGATAAGCATACAAATATCCTATGTAGGATCCGGATCGTTTTTGCTTTGCAGTATCGTAAAATCGTAAGATCCTAAGATCAGGATCGGGATCTTAACAACCACGATAATCCATCATTCCTTCAAGCAGGGACGGAACCAGTACCAAATATAAGGGGGTGCACAGTTTTTTTTTAACCATAACACTAGAAACATTTTTCGATGGACCGGGTGCATTTAACATGCATTTAGGAAAAATCGACATTTTTTTTCAAAAATTAACACTAAATCGAAAAAATCCATGGGGTTCCCGAGCACCCACGGGAACCCCCTGGTTCCGTCCCTGCATTCAAGCAATATTCACCACTAATTTACCAAAGACCATAACATCATGACTATATTTTCACAGTCATATGAACCTGCCTAAGCAACTTGGTCTATGAGGACATAAAATCAAGCATCATCATGAACGTTATAGCCATCCAATCCTCACCAAAGAAAAAATATACCTGACTAACTACATTTCATGCTAACTTTTAATTCTACCACCATCTTAGCAGCTACATCCTCACTAAGAAAGATAATAAAACCAAAGCATAACAGGCATCATGAGCCAAGGAACACACTTCATCCATGCAGCGGCGGAGGCAAAAAATTAAGTAGTAAGGGGCAATTTTTTTCGCGTGATACAAAATTACATAGAATAAACTTTCGCAACACGACAAAACCTTATAATGAGTAATTAAATGCGGCAAATACCAAATTTTTTTTTCCTTGAGGCCGAAATTGAAGCAAAACTCAACTAATATTTTTAAGAATAAACGATGTAAAGCAAAAGTTAGCAGCAAATAATATCGTTTATGTTGAAAAATAGTAAATGATAACGCATTGTCCTCTTCGAGTGTTATTTGAAGTACTAAAACATGCAAATAACAAAAACTTGAATTTTTGGTTCTTGTTTTTATATAAGGTTGCCAATAAAAAAAACTTCCACTAATTATACTTCATTGAAGTATTAGAATATAAAAGTTAGATGAGCAAATAAAAGGTTTTAAATTTAAAAGAAAAATAACATAAAGTCTTGTTTACTATTTCACATATTTCTAAGCAATGACACTTCAAACGTCTATACACTAACCAAAAGAACAAATGTAGTATATTGGATGTCACAATACAAGCTTAGGAATGATGGGTTGGCCAAATTTCTAGAGAGAGAAAGTGACTAGTCTAGTGAGAGAAAACACATTTAAGTGTGTGTATTATCAAATGAACCATCAACCCCTTCCCATGGCTGAAAAGGGGTATTTATACAAAAGTTTAGATGCCCCAAAGGGCTATGGTATGGGCTTACAAGTAGGTAAAAGACCCAGCCCAGTACCATGAGTCATACGCTTACTATTAAACTACGAGCTATGCTATTCTAGACAATACACGAGGTGACCGGGTCTTTTTTTTAAACCTAACAATCTTCCCCTAAGGGAGGTCACCCCTGAAAATACAATTTGAATTCTAGCATTCTAAGTCTTGATCTTTTGACTTTAGCTCGTAGAGTTTGATTCTTCATTCTTTGCCTTTATTGTACATTATGTAGTGGTTCTTGAGCTTTGTTCCTTAGACTTGTGTGATCTTTGAGCTTTCTTTGAGATCATCATCCACAATAAATCTCTTAATCATCCTTGTTGCGGAATATTGCCTTCATGTGATGTGGTGACCTTCAGACCCGCATGCTCATAATTTTCTTGATCATGATATTACTTCTTAGAGTTGCGGAAGCTGTGTTGTAGGTCTTTCAGTTGTCATTGTGTCTTTGATTAGAAACATTAAGTGTGAGCATGGGGTAGTGAATTGACTCCACTGGAATGAGGTATCTCCATCTCCATCTTTACTTGAACCAGTAATAAAATAGTTAGTAATAAAGCATGTGGGCGAATATGGCTTTGTCATTCGCCCGAGTCTGGTTAGATTAACCTCCGGATCCGTGAGGACCGACCTGTGATCTGGTAGATTCATCTTAAGACGAAACTCCTTGACAGGATTTCCAGTATAAGTATCGGATCATCAAATGTAAATCCATCATAGTCACCATACTTGCTTGTTCTCTTTATCGGAACTTCTCAAAGCAGACAGCACGACAAGAGTGAATCGGTTAGTTACTATCTTACCGATTAAAGATAAAAATTGATTTGAAAATCAATCGACGCGACACTTGAGAAAGTATTTTTGTGTCACATCGAGAGTGTTTGATAGCACAAAATCAAATTTCATCAGAAATACATTTGTTTTGAAAGATATACACAGTCAATGTGCTAGAAAATCAGTCGTTGAGCACATCGAAAGGTTTTTCAAAAGCAATTCGTCAATTCACTGCCTGGAACAAGTTTGATTCATAGAGAATCGCACCATCGTTGCTTTCCATTTGTCACAGGTTTAATCCATAATGGATCTCACATGTCACCTACCAAGAGTTTGTTTGATGTTGGCTCTAGAAGGATTTCCATCTTCATTGTGAATACTTTTGTATCACTTGGATGTTCTGGCAATACCACGAGGATAATGCGTAGGACTCTTAAGATCTTTACTTGTTGTCACAATGTGTGAAAAACAAGCACAGTTTGTATTAGTGTCCTAACGAGATTTTGGTTGATCTCATGGCTCTAGACTCGATAGTGCACTTTTGGTTTTTAGTAGTCGGAGGCTGGAGCGGACTGCCACCTTTTCAATATCGTCTAACTCGGAGTAAGAGAGACGATAGAAATGTATTGATCTCCGTGAGAAGTGAAACAAGAATCCTTTGAGGGATCTTGAGTGGCTAGGGAGGGTTGTGCAGCGTATCACTGGGTCCATGATACTTGTCTTCAATGTCAGCAATCAACTATGTGATTCTGACAGCATATGTAGTGACTCGGTATCTGCCTAAAGTTTAAGGAGGGCTGCTTTCTTTTCACCCTTTATCTTAACATTTCTTTTTCATTCTTCAACCCCTTCAGTGCTTACCGAGACTTCATTACTAGTACCTTGTTGGGTAAGTTCCAGTACTAGCTCCATCTCAGTCCGTACTATTCCCTTATTCTCACATTACTCCTTTTATAATCATACCAAAGGACTTCTACGCTAACTAGTGGATTGTCCCTGGGTAGATCCCTCCGGCTCTGGCGGGATCGTGGGAACGAGTACCTAACCTTACCATCCTTATAACTCCGATAAATTAATTACAGGGTCGGTCTTAGGTGTTTCCACAATTGCCATCATAACCATTCGCTCCCCCTCAATATGTGCATCGATATTCGAAAGAGTTTAGCACATATAGGAGAGCCTACACTTGAGTTTAAAAAAATCACGTTTTTTATCAGATTTTCATAATTAAATCACATTTTCTCCCCCGAGCAAAAATTTCAAATCCGTTGAGATTTTGGGTCTCAATTGATTTAAGTTAGGAAAATTTGGGAGAAAGTGTGTCAGGTTTATACAAGCCGATTATGGAACATATGAATACTTAATATACAAGCCTAAGATACAGTTTAATCACTACATTAGAATGTACATATTACAACAACATATAAGAAAACTACCCCTCATTCGGTTCTCTTCAGCAGTCGGTAGTCTCCTTCTCTTATCCTTCCACCAACAAAGCTTTCCAGATTCCGGAAGATACGTCTTGTCTTAAGTCGTTTCTGTATGGCAAACATAAACTCCTTGCTTTTGTCGACGTCTTTCTTCGTCCAAAACCGTGTATCTAAACCCGGATTCATCATGTTGACCATGAATTCCTTGACTTTGTAATCCAACGCTTCATCAATCTATTGTAGAGTACCATCACTGAACTTGTGGATTTCATTGAACCTCATGATCATCTGAACCCCATATTTGTCCCTAAATGTGACGGCCCTTGGAGAGTCAATTACTGTGAAGTCATGCTTGTACTCAAATCCCTTGGCATCCCATCGAGGTTTGGTGAGGTTTAACTGCGTCTGGTAGCTCTCAATCCCCAGCTGGAAGTCTTCTACGCGTTGTCTGATAACCAAGTTTCTGGTCCATAAGTTGACAGCAATAGTGAGAACCTTTTTGTCTTCGGGTGAGAGATGGTTCAAGTGACCTTGAAGATTCAACAAGTACAGATCTTTAAAGTCACTAGGATACAGATATTTAAAGTCCCTTTCCGCGATGACATATTCTTTGAGATCAGCTCGACGAAGGACAATCTTCTTCATGTAATTGTACCCATACATTGAGAAGACTTCAATTCTAACGACACTTAAGATACGCATATGGGTCCGTACAGCCCTGCGATCACCTTCAGATGTGTGTCGATCAATGTAGAACCGTTGTCTTTGAAACCACCAGTGAGATATACCATACATCGCAGCGATGTCATACTTGCATTCTTCTTTAATCCACATCTGATCCGGTACCATTTGCTCTAAGCCGACATCAGGATAATAGGCAACCTTCATCTTCGAGATTGACAAGGCAGGCCTGCCCATCTTGCGACCGTACCGTAGATATTCCAAGTCTTTGTTGAAGAAGAAGTTCGGTTGTATTGTGACATGACCCGGATCACCACCCAGTGGTAGTGGTTTGCTGACATTGTACCCGAGGATTGCATCGTCCACTTGATCGGTGAGAAGTTTATGGCATTCTTCCATTTGGAATTGGAGATGAACTACGTCAAGATGAAAGACTTTGACAATTTCGTATGCAGGGTCTTCCATGTCTTTTTGAGTAAGTTCAGAGATTCCTTGCTTTTTGTAGTACCAGACCATGAATGTTGCCATATCACTGATCTGAGCAAGTAGTGAGTTCTCTGGTGGAGGTGTATAGGTAGACTTCAGAGCAGAGGCCTAGTTGTTCGTTGGGACGGTCAGGGCAGATGATGGAATAGACCAGGCAGGTTCAGGTGTAGCAGGTCGGTCTTCAGTGAGAGGCTTCCACCAACTCTGCCTCAAGTTTACAGTGAGAATATGATCACGTTCAGCGTCTTCACCACTAGATGAGTATACTTGTCCGTCCGCAGTCATATCGTCATCCATATGAAGTTCTTCAGGAATTGGTGAGACAGACGGCTTAATTCTGGTGTCGGTCGTCATCCAAGCCGTATATTCAGTTTAAGCAGTTGTCTTTTAGGAGCTTGGGGAAGCGGTGCTTGTTGACTGACCACCCTGATTATTGGATAGAGGTGGAGGAGGAGGTGGTGATTGAGATGACCCAGAAGCGCCAGAGGCTCCTGAAGTTCTAGAGGGACCTGCTGGTGGTGGAGGATGAGGTAGAGACCCAGGTGGTGTTTTAGGTGAGTCATGTCTCTTTTTCTTCTTTTTCCTTGCTTCAGCCAAGTCAGACAGGAGCTGGTCACTGTTATCTCAGGCCATAGACTTCTCCAGAGCCTGAGCCTCGTACAGCATCATGTGATCTTCATGAGTTTGGTAGGATTTGGATTCCCACATTCGGTTGTGAAGAATTTCTTTCATATCAGCTTCTGGCAGGTCTCTGAAGCGTTCCCTGAGTGATGCTTGCCAGTCAACAGCATCCGTGACTATTTCATCCACAGCTTTGCGCACTTGATTGGGAATATCTTGATTCTCCAACCTGTACAGTCTGGACCCATGTTTGTCTAATCTTTCCTCCAGGGCTTGGTTCGCATCCACCAAATCCGCGATATGTTGTTCGAGTTCTCTAATGTGCTTTAGTAAGGTAGGATCTGAGGAACCTTGTTGAGGTTGAGGTGATAGAGGAAGCGTTGTTATTGTTGTTGTTGTTGTTGTTGCAATTGTGGTTGCGATGGTTGGTAGTGGCCGATGAACGTTGGGAGAATCGGGTCTAGACACGAGATTAATCACCGGTGATGACACGAGATCAATCACCGGTGATGTCATATAAGGGATAGCAGAGGTGTCTTGATGGATTGTGACAGACATCATTGATTCAGCCTCTGTATCTGCTGTTGTCTTCTCATTATCGGCTTCTGAGGGTTTATCATTGAAGAATTGATCGCCAAAGCTGAAGTCTTTGGCTAAGTGTTGTAGAGAAGACAACGTCCCTGTAGAGCTGGGCAGAACCTAGGCTCCTCGGAATCAACCGTTCGTCAACCGTCAGCTTTAAGATTCTCTGATCTTTATGGTAGTGCAGTGGCGGTGAACTCTTCATCCATTTATCCCGGTTGTGGTTGACTTGTAGTGTCAGTGGCCTCAGCATCTGTGTGTTCAAGGTTTGGTCCAGCATGAACACCAGGAGTTGATAGAGGTTGAGACTCTGCAACATCATCAGGTTGGTTTCAGCCTGCCCTTATCTTGTAATCCACCAGGTCTGGTACAACCTGGCCTTTAATCTTATCTCCACTCTAGACTAAGGGAGGCATCATCCTCATCTGTTTCCGGTCACTTTCATCAATCCCAGTTCAGCATACAAGACGAGATTCTCAGACCCGAGTGGCAGTTGGTGTCTGTAGTAACTCCTAAAAAGATGTAATTGTTTTAACTGGGATCTATTTCGTTGGAGTTTGAAGATTAAGTAGAAACCTGAGCACTTGTTCCCGCTCCGCGCTTTCTCCTTTCCCTTTCCCTCAAGAAAGAGGGGGGGGGGGGGGGGGGGGGGTAGAAGTGGTTTGGTGTAACTTTCCAGTGTCATTTCCCTAAACACCAACAGAAGGAAGAGGACCCAGAGGTGCACCGGAGCATACATTAGACTTTCTTCATACTCTTGCGTATCAGCCTCTAAGTCACCAAACCCAGGTTCCGTCAATGGAATACCCTCATCAACAAACTCATCGACCAACCGCTGAGAGCTCTTAAGAGTTCGCTTCTTTACCACCTTCCCAGCTTTAGCTCGTTTGGCTGGCGGTGTTGCTTTATGTTTCCTTACCTTCTTTCATTTCTCTCCTTAGGTTTGTGGGTGTGTGGGTTGAGGTTTCTTGGTTGCTGCTTTAGGTGCTATGGGTTTAGCTTGCTTGGTTACCTTGGGTTTGGTTGATTTTGCAGTTTTGGTGCAGAGAGTCATGATCGACTATCTCTTCACCAGCAAGATATCTTTGATGCTTGGCTACATTCTCCAGATAAGCATCGTAAGTATCTGCTCTCGAATGTCATCATGATGATTCATATCGGAATAGGCATACCCAAAGACTCCCCTTTTGGTTTCCCTTAGCACTAAATTTGTGATATCCTGAATAGGTTCTTTTTAGCAAGTGAAGGGGAGACTCTGGTCTTGGATGGAACTTGTGCTTGCGTTGCAGATGAAAGATAACCAGTTTGGTGAACCTCACACTTGGGATGACAATGAGAGTGGCTTTCTTATTTCCCTGAGTATATTGTGCCAGATTCTTTTTGTCTTTCGTGAAAGTATGGATGGATTGAGTGAATTCGTCCCGAACCCCCCCTCCCACAATCTTATCCGCATAATCGATATGAGCTCGATTGATGACGCCCCAAAGAATCTGCAACACTGGAGCTCTTGGCCTTTCAAACCCAGAAGTCTTTCCCGTAAGGCACAGATTAATGATTGTCGTGAGTGCTCTCCACGGTTGGAACATGTCATTAGTTACGACATTAGATAAGTGTTTGACTTCTTTTGGATAACCCAGATCGTTGACAAAGTTGATAAGAGTATCCTGAGTTAGATGGGAAGAAAAAGCCTTGTTGTTGTTGACTGGCGTAATCCGAAGAGCATCTCTGAGTGTGTCTTTAGTAGGTTGAAACCCATGCTCATCCATTAAAACACTTGTAACCCCCGGCGTTCTGTCATAGCAAATAGTATCCCAAACGGCAGATTAGAGATTAGCGGTATGTCGAAGAGGCGTAAAACCTCTGAAGAAGTTAGTTTTGCTTCAGAATATCCAACGCAATCTTGTTAGATTGGTTGCTTTGGACTTTTCAGCATCAGATAGCTGTTGCTTTTCCTATTGGCACCCATACGAATGCAGGCAAGATTTGTTCATCAAGTGCGAGTGGGTGGTGCACACAGCAAGTGCTTGTTCAAACCGAGCATTAACATCAGCCATTATATAACACTGTCTCATCACAGATACTGGCATACAATAGGAGATGTTAGATGTGAGCAGGTGCTTAAGTAGTTTAATCAGTTATGGATTATATCTAGGAAAAGGACACCTAGATCATATTATGGTGATGGTCAATAATTGAAGTCAACTCTTGAGGGATACGTTACAATAAGCAAAACGCAATCAGAAGAATACTCAGGATCCAAAACGCAAGGCAGCAAAACGCAATGATTATTTTATTAGAAAACTAGTCAAAACGCAGTAAAGGCAAAACGCAATCACACCAAACGCACTAGGCAAAACGCAACAATCAAAACGCAAGCACTATTATATTTAAAATAAGCAAAACGCAACCATTTAATTTTTTTTCGAAATAAGGGTTTTACTATTTAAATATTTTAAGTGTCTTCTATACAAAACGCAATGACTGCGTTTTGTTCCTGTTAAATAGTTAATTACTCAAAACGCAATTGCATCTCAACGGACAAAACGCAACATGGTTATCCAAACAAAACGCAATCTAGTCTTTCTTATCAAAACGCAACCAATAGCACTACAGGCAAAACGCAATCACGAAAATACAGGCAAGACGCAACCATTATTTCCTAATCAAAACGCAACCAAGAGTTTCTGAACTAAACGCAGTCAAGGGTATTCATCAAAACGCAACCTAGGATATATATGAGCAAAACGCAACCTAGAGAACAAAAACGCAGCCAAGAAGTCCTAAGCAAAACGCAACGAAGAACACTTAATGCAAAATGCAATTATGAACATCTAAGTAAAACGCAACCAAGAATGCCAAGACAAAACGCAACCAAGAACATGAAAATGCTCAGATTTTATCTTTTAAATCAAGGCTTCCTAGAGAGAACTAGATCATGCCATACATTAATGGATATACACTGACTGATTTATCAACAACAAACGGCTAATACAAACAACTTACGACCACTATTCAGACTTTAAAAATCAAACTTTGCACCAAAATCCCACGGACCACAATTTAAAGATGGGGGGACAATTAAAACATAAACGAAGCATCATGCATGTAATATGGAGAAAACTCAGCAACAAAAACTCAAATGGAAACACTAACCACGAAGTAGATGATGAATAAGCACGAATATCTAGGCGAAAAATCACACAAATGATTTCAAGACAGGCAAATCGCAATGATGGTTGTGTTTTGATTTTGAGAGAGAAAGTAAAAGGGTTTGACTAGTTTTTGATAGGTTTGACCAGGTCAAAATGTAACTCGCATTTATACTAGGTTTAACTTTCGAAGAATGGCAAATTTGACCCCTCCTTTTCTTATTTCTTTTCATCTAAGGTTTAATGGCAACTAAGGGTAATAAGAAATTGCATAAATGGCACACTTGGTCCTTTATATTTAACAAGCCTAGGAAACATATAGCAAATAGCACATAAAACAGACACATTCGGCCCTTTTTGAGTTAACTCAAGTTTGACTCCCCCTTAAACCATAACCCCGTTAGTTACCAAATCTTTCTTAATTATGTATACAAAGTGTTAAAATGCCCGTTAGATGTCATAAATTTGAACAATACTCTCCCCCTCAATCAATGACCCATTTTCTATTTAAAGAGTTGTAGTCGTTGATTGAGTGTCAAATTTTTGTGAAATTCAAGTCCGATTGATTTTCAAAAATAAGATTAAACCACCATGTGACATCCAAATAATTTTCTGAAGAATCATAGACGGAAAATTATAAGGATAAAAGAAGACTTCTCTTCTTAATCAAGAAATAATGCAATGAAGCGTACATTAGATCGAGGGTGCACGGATATAAAGTAATCCATGCCTGGGAGAACTTAATCACCCGTTGTTAGGAACAGCCGTCTTTTTGGCGACGAGCTTTCCTCATTTTGAAAACCGGGTTGCAGTCTGAAATAACTGCAAGCCATGTAGACATGTTTTGAAAAGTTTGAACTTCCGTTCGAGCTTCATTTAAAGGCCCGTGTCATTATTGAATGACATTTCTAGGTCCGTAAATGTTATCGATAAGCAGAAGACATGTCTTGAAAACCCTTTTTTTTGATGATGAATATGTACATATTTACATAGGATACTTGAAGCAAATCCGTTACTCATCCTTATCATCCTGAAGATGTTTGAGTGTCTCTGGCTTCATGCTCTTCATGCCAAGCCGCGGGAGAATGAATTCGAATCGTTCTCTGGGCAGTGCCTTAGTGAATATATCAGCCAGTTGATACTCTGTCCTCACGAAATACAACTCAACCACCCCCTTCTCCACTTGTTCTCTGATGAAATGATGTCGGATGTCGATGTGTTTAGACCTGGAGTGCTGGACGTTGTTGCAGCATAGAGCTATGGCACTCTTGTTGTCACAATACAGAGGGATGTGATTGTATGCAGCATCCATAGGATTTGGGCACATCAACTAGACATTGCGATGTATTCAGCCTTTGTAGACGAGATGGACGTGCTAGTTTATTTCTTTGATGACCAGCTAACTAAGTTATCACCAAGGAACTGAGCACCACCAGATGTGCTTCTTCGAGTGTCTTGACAACCTGTATGATATGCGTCTGCGTATGCTGTTAGTGCCATCGCGGTGTCTTTCGGATACCAAAGACCCATATTTATGGATCCTTGGAGATACTAAAAGACCCGTTTAACTGCTTCAAGGTGCTTTTTAGTGGGCTTAGATTGATATCTAGCACACATGCA